>VXBJ01002997.1:294205-434569 GCA_013400055.1 Nycticryphes semicollaris
AAAAAAAAAAAAAAAGAAAAATATTTAATTTCTTAAAAGAGTTTACGTTTCGGAAGGGTACGATTTGCTTTACGAAATGCTGTGCTTCTGCTAAATTCTTCGTTGGCTGCTTCTGTCACTTGTCCCAAAGCCTGGCGGTCATGCACTTCTGATCCCACAGCCCCCGGCTGTCAGGCTGCTGGTTACGCTGCCATCCACAGGAGCACAAAATAATGTCACCAGACATGAAAACTGGATGAATTTCCCAGCGAAGGGAAACAAGGGGCCCAAATACACTTTGGTTATCCTCACTTTTGCTGCCAGTTTGTGTGAATTAGACAACGATGTCTGCAAAGGGACTTGAGAGCTTTAGCTGGTGTTTGAGTGGGACTTGCATACTTGTGACCCAAATGGTGCTGTAGATTCACCTCGTGGGCTCCTGAGGGCCAATAACTGCCTGAATAATACAACAATAAGGAATCCTTTCAACCGTTATTACTTACTCAAAATTCAAACTATTGAAATTTGTTTTCTTTTGTCAACCAATATCTATAAATACTTAAAGGGTGGGTGTCAGGAGGATGGGGCCAGGCCTTTTTCAGTGGTGCCCAGGGGCAGGACAAGAGGGAACATGCTCAAACTGGATCATAAGAAGTTCCATCTAAACATGAGGAGGAACTTCTTTACTCTGATGGTGTCAGAGCCCTGGCAGAGACTGCCCAGAGAGGTGGTGGAGTCTCCATCTCTGGAGACATTCCAAACCCACCTGGAGATGTTCCTGTGGGACCTGCTGTGGGTGACCCTGCTGTGGCAGGGGGTTGGACTGGATGGTCTCCAAAGGCTCCCTTCCAACCCTGCATCATTCTGGGATTCCATGTGATTCTGTGACTTTAAAAAGCAGAGCAATATCAGCTGGAAATAGATAAGGTAAATGGTACCTGACTCCTTCTCAGCAGATGGCCTTACAGGAAATGTGAGTCAAGTGAGTGAGACAGGGAAGGAAAGAATATTAAAAGAAGAAAAAATAGCTAAGAAAAACCTCCTGATGCCATAAAAATGAGGAAGCAAGAGGAGATGGGGAAGAGGTGAATACCGAAGAGGATGGAGCACGTCCTCAGCTAGATTTGGAGTAACACATGATTCTCAACGACAGGTGAGAAATTCCAAGTAGTCAGGAAAAAATGCCAAACCCTTGTCCTAAAAGCAAAGTGAAGCTGGAGTAGCTTCGACGAAGAGTACCAAAAGCCAGTCCAGGAAAAATCATAAGAATTCAGGCTTTTACTTATGACCAATTCTTGCCTATCAGCAGTCTTCAGCCTGATTGTGACCTATCTGAGGCATGTGCCGGTAGCTGCCAGGGCTGCACGTCACCGTCAGTGTCCCACCTCATCCACACGAAGGAGATCTACAGAGGAGTCCGTGTGAGAGACAGCAGCTCCACTTCTTAACAAATGTAAATTAGTATAGCTTCATTGTTTTTATAGAGCTGTGACAAATGTATATCAGCTGAAGATCTGGCTTATTCTGCCTCATTCTGCTTCAAGCAAACACAGTGTTTATCTCCATTTTTATGCAAAACACCCTATTAAAGCCTTCATTTTGACACAAGTGGGATGAGTGAGAGAGAAGGCTGATAAGGTTCCCAAGAGCTGGCAAGAAGAACCGCAGCTAAAGAGTAGAAAATCTGAATCACAGTCCTGCTCTTCTGATGATGAGTATTTGTAGTCATTGACGTCAGCGAGGCAGGTCTTGAAGAGGAGCTGGTTTGGGTGGGAGGTGTTATGTTGCAGGAAGGAGTTACAGCCTGGGAACCCATCTCCCAATGTCCATCACAGAGACTGAAGTATTTATGTCAAAGCATACAGGATAGGTGGGGAGGGACTGTTTGCAAGGGCATGTAGTGATACAACAAGGAGCAACAGCGGTTTTAAACCAGAGCAGGGTAGGTTTAGATTAGACATTGGGAAGAAGTTATTTACAGTGAGGTTGGTGAGACACCGGAATAAGTTGCCCAGAGAGGTGGCAGAGACCCCATCCCCGGGGACATTCAAGATCAGACTTGGTGAACCTCTGAGCAATCTGATCTAGTTAAAGATGTCCCTGCTCACTGCAGGGGGGGTTGGGCTAGATGACCTTTAAAGGTCCCTTCCAACCCAGCACATTTTATGATTCAGATCCTTAAATACCATTCAAACCTAGGCTCCAAGTCCTCTTCTCTTTTGAAGGAAGGGCTCCTTAAATTCTCCTTTCAGAATGGCTCCCAGCCCTTTCTCCTTGGGAGTGGCGATCTGCCACGCAGCCAGTTTCCCTTGCAGTCCCTCCTGGGCATGAATAAATATTTTCTGAGCCTACAGTGAAATCAAGATAATTGCCTCCATGGACATGATTAAGACAAAGCAGATCTAAGAAGCTTCCTCCTTTACAACAAACATTTGTTGTTCAGTGTGTTATTCAATGTAAAGGAGATATGAAAATACTTTATAGTAAGAGTCCGTTCAGGTTTACATTTTCCTCTGGAATCGTGTCAGGAAGGATATTCCCAGTGAGGTGTAAGTAAATGTACAACTGGCTCAGATGGTCCTAAACGTTCAGTGTAGCCACTGTTGATGGGTCTGCCTTGACCCTTAGCAGGAGACCTGGCAAATCACAGGGGGCAACCAGCTCTTCTCTCTCAGTTGCAGAGAGCCAGGCTGTGATTGCTAACGTAGAGCCGATGCTGACTGAAGCCTGAGTAAGATTCCAGATGAGTAAAGTCTATCTTAGGATTTCAATCATCCCACACCATAGAAGGATCCAGGAATTCTGCAAAAATGACACCAACCAGTTGATTTTTTTCCACAGCTATTTTTGAGCTCCCTTCCTTTCCTTAACACTATTTTAAAGGCCAATTTCTTTGTTAACATGTGAAAGAGTATTTGCAAAGGTCTCATATCTATGTCCTATATGAGAAAACAGCAAGTGGTTTGCGTGACTGATTCAGAGGTTGCTGCCATCTGCAATATTCCAAATACCACGTCTCATTTCAGAAGAGATATAAGAAAAGAGTCATAAATAAGTGACTAAGTGATATGAGAAATTTGACACCCAAGGAGCAGCATTTTCTGCACGATCTCAAAATCGATGGAAAAAACCCCACATATTTTTAGTGCTCAAGAAGATTAATTTCAGCATGCTGCAGAAATGGGCCCCACTGAAATTTAAGTGAGAGAAAATTACAAACAAATTCCATATGTGGACCAAATAAGTACACATTCACTTCAGACATTAGCAGTGATTTAAAATTAGTCTGGAACCTACTTGAATTAGATTTGGAACCAGAAAATACTTCCGAGAAAACCAACATATTTTTGAGGTAGCCAATGTGTGCAATAGGAGTTTTCCTTCCAAGAAAGTAGATTAGTAGTGAAAAAGTGGGAGAAATTTTCACAACAAATCTTAGTAAAGAAAACAAAACCTTGCCATGCAGTAGCAAAAGGGAATCTTAGCAGACAGAGGATTATCCTCAAAGCTGTTGGAATACAGAATATTCTGGTTTGACCCCTCAAAATGGATGACAGGGTGTCATTGAGAGTATTTCTGCATTTGCTGAAGAAACCACCACAACAACAAAGCAGAAATAACAGTGAATGTAGCCAATACATACACACATATATTTGATTTCCTTGCTCACAAACACCATCTGGAAAAGTCTCATTTGCAGAAATGAAAGAATGGGAAAAAAAGTGTTTTCTTCCCTTTTTGCATTAACATCTCAACTTCATAAGGGGATGGGTCAAATGGCAAGTTAAATTTTAGAGCAGAAACGCAAAGTATAAACAGAAACAAAGGTAATAATATGTGCATATATTATATCATCTCTTGTGCTTTGGTCTTGCTCAGAAGAGCCTGGAGAACTATGGCTGGATGGGAAATCACATGGGCATCTGTCTGCCCTACGGTTACCCTGGAGAGATGCCTTTTCAGCCTGTTCAGAAGCATTTCCACTCAGTGAGACCTGCAGCCCTTCAGAAAGCCTGTTCCAGTGCTTCAGTATGTCATAGAATATATCTCAGAAAGGTATTTCCCTTTTTTATGTATCATGGACATCTCAAAGACCATTATAAAACTTAGATACTCCCTGGAGTACTGGTCTGTAGAATGGAATAAAATATTTCAGTGGGAATGATCATCTAGTCCATCTGCTTGACCACTTCAGGGATTACTCCTGCCTGTGTGTAGTGCTTTACAGTTGTCCCTTTTGAATCTCCATTTTCAACTTTTATCTACCTCACAGCTGTGAGGTAGATAATACCACAACTGTGGTATTTCTACCTCTTTTAGTATAAGCAACCCTATCTATTCCTTCACCCGGACTGCCAGCAAAACCAGGCTAGAACAGAGGGAAGACAAAAGCCTGCAGAGTTGCATAAAGATAACTTCTCCTTTTGTCAAGACACTGCTGAAAAGCATTTCTTGAACATGATTTTGCTGGCAGGTTAGGCTACTTTCATCTAAACCACGATTCTGTAACTGGTTTGCGAATATCACGTTAAACCTTGTGAAAAGCGTTAATAAAAACCAAAGTATAAAATATTCCTTGCTCCCATTCTACCCACAAAAGCCATTATCCCAAGGTAAGGAGAGTTACTAGGATTTACCAAGACCAAGTTACATGAGAAGAGAGTTGGTGGCAATTCACCTCATAGTAATTGTCCAGTTACTTAGGAATAGGTTGTTCCAGAGCTTTTTCTGGGGATTAAAAAGTTATGCCAAGTGGCTCCCTTGCTTCTTTTCTCACCCTTGCCTCCCCCTAAAGAAAGGGGGGAAAGCAACAACGAGGTTGTCCATTTATGGCATATCCTTAGTGAATTCCCAGAGGTGGCTGCTGGCTCTGAGACCTTTTTCTGGCAACAAATGAAGTTCATCAGGTCTGGAAAAGCTAAAAATATCTTATCTACCTCTAACGGAGGCAGAGGGTTCGCTGCTGGTATTAACTTTGCTAATCCTTCCTTCTTGCTGACTTTTCTACTGAAGATTGAAAGGTAACGCTGTCTACCTTGCTTAATAGTTAACTGAAAACAAATGAACCTTCTACAACACTGTAAAACATTTTACAACGCTGTAAAATGTAGTAATGGCAAATATTTTTCAATTCAAATCTTTCCTGCAGTTCAATTAGAAATTCATTTTGCACTCATAGTTGTAAGTGGTGCAAGCACACAATGGAACGTATAAAGGACATAAAATAGACCGTTAAAACCTGCTTCTAAATCAGAATAAAAGCAGAGACATGTGGAGTGAGAGTAACCTCAGCATATCAACATGAATTGACTGACATATGTTGCTGAGAATGCAACTTGCACATTGTTAATCAGCACTTGAATTGTGATACAGAACTTGAAAGCAAGAGATTAACTCAGTAATGGCCATGAACATCGATCTTCTTAAGCTGTTATTAAAGATGTTGTTCCTAAATATTATGTAAATCATTATTAATTATATCCAGCACTGAAAATACTGCTATGTAGAGACTGTCTCAAGGGCAATGAACATAGGAAAGACAAAACAATGGCTTTTCTTGCCAGATCTGCACTGGAAATGGGGAATTTTGACACCTTTTGGCGAGTAGAAAGTTATTAAACTTGAGGGGAAGAGTCAGCTCTTGAGAAAACAAGTTTTTGATCCAGCAACTTCTAAAAGGCAATTTGCACTTGATCTGGCTTACATATTAAATAAATACAATCGATGATTAACAAAAAGAGCAATTGCTATTTTAAGTCTTGTTTTTGAAAAAAAAAACAAACCACTCTGGGACTGAATTAAAATGCAATTTCAGAACTATGCAAGTTGAAAATGCCACTATCATTAGTATTTTAGGAAATGTACCCTCCTTCCTTGTTTTTTACCAAGATCCTTGCTTGTGGGTCCAGAAGAAAAGTTTAACTCAATTGCTGGACCGTTATTTTAGCCTTAATTCATAAAGGCATTTAAGCATACTCAATTCTCAACTAAATTAGTGTGGACTGAGGTGGTTTTTAAGGAATGTTTACTTCCTTTCCCTACAGTCACTCTCAGCCTTCAATAATGGAAGAACCTGAGAAGTAATTATTTCACTTTTAAAAGAAATAGAGAAAACAGGCTACAGCTGTATAAATGCTTCTTTTTCTCTGAAAATTTTGGGTGATTACAGCTCGCAGAAGCCAAAAATGGCATAAAACAGTTGAGGGAGAGACAGAAAGGGAGTCTGATTCCTGTTCCTCCCTGTTTGAGGTGCGATACAAACCGGTGATGCAGTTGCATGCTTTAAGAGATATTAAGCATGAGGACCACCTGGATGGAAATGAGCTACCAAACAAATACCATCTCCAGAAAACAAACAAAATGCTATCCTGCAACATTCCCATTAGTCCCCCACTTAAATACACCAAAAGGGAAAACCAAAAAGGCACGACAAAGCACAGCACTTGAAGGAGAGTTACAGGAGGAGGAGATATTGACAAGCAAGGTTGGGAAAGTAGAATAAAAACTTTTAAGGACACTTCACATACTCATTGAAGCTGGAAGGCTGGGGCTGCTCTACTTGCAGCTCTTGTCAAGGCTCACACCGACTGCAGGGAGCTCGGAATTAGAGTTGAAGGCCCTGGTTGAGGAAAGCACTCAGCCAAATCTTTAAGTGTTCTGTTGATGAGGGCTAGACTGAAGGATGTGCTTGATGTGCAGGTGCCAGCACTCAGGGAAACCGAATTGCAAATGCATATTCCACAAGGACTGCAGCGCAAAGTTTCATGTTTGCTTTCTGAGGGCAGCTCTGCGGGTAGAACCTTCCTGCACCCGACTGCAGAAAGGCATCGCCAGCAGTGGCATGAGGGTGACAGGAACAATGGTGCATCATTTCAATAAATGCATAAAGCTACATATTGTTTGCTCTGCCTGCAACCCCAAATGAGAGATATTCAATGGGATACTGGCATCGTGTGGCAAGATGAAAGCGCTCTAAGTTGACTCATCGCGTTTTTTCCTCCTTGGACTAATACAGAACATTCTGTAGGGCAAGAAAATAATCTTTGTCCTCAACTTATAAATGGTCTTCGATCATCAGGAGCAGATAGTTGGAAAAGGTTGTCTTTGACATAAGAGTCTGAGAAGGAAGGAAAACTGACATAAACTATGTCCTAGAAGTACGTGGGCCAACTTAGTACATGTAAGGGTGTTTCAGATTCATAGAATCATATAATGGTTCAGGTTGGAAGGGACCTTAAAGATCATTGAGTTCCAACCCCCCCTGCCCTGGGCAGGGACACCTCCCACCAGACCAGGTTGNAGCTGGTACTGTTTAGTTGGAGGAAGAGGAGGATGAGGGGAGACCTCTTCCCTCTCTACATCTACTTGAAAGGACATTGTAGAGAGGTTGGTGCTGGTCTCTTCTCACACAGAATTAGCGATAGAATGAGAGGGAATGGCTTCAATGGCTGCAACAGGGGGGGTTTAGGCTGAACATTAGGAAAGACTTTTTCCCAGAAAGAGTGGTCAGAACCTGGAATGGGCTGCCCAGGGAGGGGGTTGAGTCCCCATCCCTGAATGTGTTTCAGAGTGGTTGAGATGTGGTGTTGGGAGATCTGGTGTAGGGGAGAACTTTGTAGAGTGGGGCTGATGGTTGGACTTGATGATCCCAAGGGTCTTTTCCAATCTGAATGATTCTATGATCTCTTCTGTAGCCTCCTTTAGGGACTGGAAAGGGCTCTAAGGTCTTCCTGGAGCCTTCTCTTCTCCAGGCTGAACAATCCAAACTCTCTCAGCCTGTCCTCACAGAGAGGGGCTCCAGCCCTTACAGCATCTCTGTGGCCCTATTCCTTACCTTCTGTATGACACAAATTATCCCAAGGGCACAAGCAAGAAGTGTCCTTAGGATGCTTAACATGTACAGACAACAAGGGTAAGCAGTGCCCACCTTCTTAATAACGTAACATTTAAATTAGGGCTTCTAAATAATTAGGTCTAAGTAACCATTGGCTAAAATACAGGTCCAGGGAGGTGCAGCCCTGTGAATGTCCCCTCTGCCATTTGAATGCCTACATCACCGCTCCACAGTCAGCCACCCTGCTGTCCCCTCGCTTCTCTTTTCTCTCTCTGACACACACAGACCAAATCTCGCTCTCAGCGTTGGCCCAGCTTCAACAGGAGAGGTGGTCTCTTCCCAAAGCTGGCATCCCTCAGGCTGTTGAGCCGCAGGGTCCTGGAAGGAGGGAATTGTCTAGGACTGAAAAAGCCAGATCAAATGGACTCCAACCTTTTCCATGGTCAGGATTCCAGCCATCAGCTTGTTATATAAATTACTGGCCTCCAGCATCCATACAGGAAACCTGCAAAGGACTTTTGTAATGGAAAGACAAGATTAAGGGGCAATATTTTAGACTCCCCATTTGCAACATGAAGCTTCTCCAACTAAGTACCAGGATTATCAACTTTCTTGAAGGAATTACTTTCAAAAAAGCAGCTGCCAGTAGGAGAAATCTAATAGGATTAACTTGGAAGATACATGATGCCTTTCTACACCTTAAGGGCAGTACAAGTGTTTTGAATTCATATTTTTGTATCCATTAATTTATCTTAGATCAAAGAAGTCAGCTAGTAATATGCCCTTTGGTGCTATGTAATCATTTCTGTATCTTTCTACTATTAGATATGATGCTATATTTAGAAAAAATACATTACATATGCTACTGATGCTCTAATCCTGGTGAGCCCTGATAAGAAGCATTATTGTTTTCTTTTTTGTCTTGGAAATAATGAAAAGTCATTTAGCATTTACTTCTCAAAGGAACACACTTACTTCAAAACTTGAAAATATCTACCAGTTCAGAAAGAAATGCATTCACTCCTGGCTATCTGAGGAGGAGATAAGGCAGAGACGTACAAGTTAATACATTATTTGATTGCAATTAAGCCGCCATTAGTTTTTCAACACCCTTGTTTAGCCAGAGTACAGCTTCAGCCTTCCCAGCATGGGGACAGCAGGGCAGTGAGATAAACTCTCAGGAATTTATCTTTCAAGGATTACCTCTGAGAAACTAAGCTGAGGTGAAAGATCAGTCTGTAAGTTCCAAATATCATCTCTCAGCTTTCAAATATGCCAAATTGCACCAACAACACTGCTGAGCTAAAGGTATGTGAAACATAAGGGTGCAAAATAAAATTCTTTGGTGTGAGGGTGGTGAGAGCCTGGCCCAGGTTGCCCAGAGAAGCTGTGGCTGCCCCATCCCTGGAGGGGTTCAAGGCCAGGCTGGATGGGACTTGGAGCAACCTGGTCTGGTGGGAGGTGTCCCTGCCCAGGGTAGGGGGTGGCACTGGATGATCTTTAAGGTCCCTTCCAACCCAAACCATTCTATGACTCTATGATACAGGGGATATTTTATCGTATCCAGCTCTAACAGGAACATTTCAAAGCACACCCACAAGGAAATACTCTGAGTGGTGAGAATCAAGGAGGTCATTCAAAAAAAAAAAATAATCAAAAATGCCAAGTCTGCTGAGCAACTTCATGAAACAGGTAAATAAAATTAAGGGAGCTGCTAAGGACAGAGTTTTAGGAAAGCCAAAGACCTTCACAAGAAGGTAGAGCAGATGGATGGACTTTAAACATTCTTCTTTTCCCACTGCTGAAATATGTTACAACTTAAAAATCGCTTCCCCCCCCCCCCCCCCCCCNCACCCCCCCCCCCCCCCCCCAGCCCAAGGCTGCACTATTTTCTTCTACAAAAACAAACAAAAAAAATCTTACTGACTTTTGCAGTTAGTTTTTTTTTTCTGCTGTAGGTTAAAGGAACCTCCCAGCTTAGCTTCTCCCTGTCACATCTGCCTGACATCCCTTGAGATGAGGAGTCTTCAAGGTCGAACACCTCTGTTTTGAACCGCAGCTACAAGAGTCATGCAGGGTCGTCTCTGTTGCCGCAGTGCTTTGGTTATGTCGTGCACCAGCTCTCCAGGGGTGGTCTGGATGGTGGCCTTGCCCTCCAGAAAAGGAAATTACTGTCACAAGTAGCTGAACTAAGAACAAAAAGAGTGGTAGAGGTGCATGGATAAAAAAATGGATAGAAGGGACAGTTTGAATCCTGACAGCTCCCAGCTAGATTGAAAACTGGCAGCTTCTTGTGGGCAAATCATAAAAGTCATCATAAAATAATTCAGGTCAGAAGAGATTCTCAGCAGCACCTAGTGTAGCCCCTAGCTGAAAGCAAAGCTCGCTTCAGTGTGAGATTGGGCTGTTCTAGTTGAGTTCAGAGAATTTCTGGAGGTAGAGGCTCTACAGTGTTCCTGAGGAATGTACTCCAGTGTTTAGCCAGACCTGTGATTTTTTTCCTTATATTTAATTGGAATTTGGCTGTCTCTTGTCCTTTCTTTTTGAATCTCTGAACAAGGTCTGGATGCCCAGGCCAATTTCTGCAAAGCTGCTCCCCAACAAGCTAGTTCCCAGCCTGGACAGTTGTATGGAGTTGTTCAGTCGCAAGAGGAGGACTTCACACTTGCCTTTGCTGAGCATCATAATGTTCCATTGACCAGTTCTTTCCTCTTGTTCAGATGCCTCTAAATCACAGCTCTGTCATTCAACTCTTCCAACTCTTTTCTGGGTCACCAATAATCCTTAGCAATGTAGTCTCAGGGCTGATCCTTAAGGAGTGTTACTCCTACAGCTATCCATTAGGATTAGCTGCATCGAAGATACAAAATTTGTGAACAAAGGATAAGAAAATAATTATTTTTTTAAAGCCTCAAGCTTTACACACATGATTTTGCAAGAACAGATCCTGCTATTGAATTCTGAATTCCAACAAGTGCCTGTCTGGATGACCCCAGCAACATGTTTACAAACCTTGCTTTAAAGTGAACATTTTAGCTCCTATTCAGAACAAACAAAATACATCCTGAAGTTTGAGATTAAGTTTCCATCAGCAGTTATGAGGGTTGATTATTTTGTTTGGTGTTCTGGAAATCGTATTAATCACATCACAGTGAGCATTCCCCAATCGTTACTATTTAATTTTCTAACAAAATATGGACAGTTCCATAATATGGTGCCACCACGAAACCAGCAGGGAAGGAATTCCACCGGTTGCTCTGGGCCATGGGCACTGGGACCAGCAGTCTAAAACAAAACTGCAAATAAACTGTGAATAATAAAAGCACCAAACTGCTACAGCTCTGCTCCAACATACAAACTGTGTTGGCCATTTAACACATTTTTGCCTCTAACACCGGGGCTAAGCTACAAGAACAGTTGGTAATGAAACCCAGCAATTGCGATGTGATGCGATTCCAGGAAATATGAAGCAATTTCTCTCCAGCCAAGAAGCCCATCACATGCCACACCTCAAGCTGTGCCTGGGGGGACCTTGGGCCCCAACTGCAAGCAAACATGGACTTGTATCACTGCTCCTCAGGAACGCAGAATAGTTGTAATTTCTTTAGCTCAAAGTAGTTGCTGGCATCTAGGAAGTCATTCATTGCCAACAACATCAATGTATTTCCTAAATAGCTGCTAATTTTTTCATTATTTTTTTCCTTTTAAACCAGGGATTTCATTCATTTGATTTATCAATTCGTTATTCATCACAAACAAGTGCTTACTTCTGCATAAAGATGACAGAATAAGATTTTTATCTAATAATGCTAAACTGAAAGGACTTAAACATATTTCTTAAGCTGAAATGGCTACTCAAAAATTTATAGGGCAAAAATACTCCCCAATTCAATGTAGCCTCTTTAGCACACTGCTTTATTTTTATTTTTTTAAAGAAAGAATAGGTTCACATAATGGAGGGCAGAAGATTTTTTATGAACAGGTTAGAGAAATACTCATCATACAGTATCTGCTGAGCTTGCTCCAGTGGGATCAGATGACTCTTAGGGAATTCTTTCCACGCTACATCGTTTTATTAATATACATCAGAATTTGGCACATTGTAAGAAATTCTTCTAGCCCTTCCAAGGGATGTAGTAGAGGACTATAATCAATATGACTATATTAAAGCAACACAGGCCAGAATATTACAAGAGAATGAAACCAAGAAAGATGATCTATTGAAAAAAAAACAGACAGTAAGCAGACCAGACAGAAGGGCCCCCCCATAGGTGTTTGTAAGAGCCTGCTCTGGAATATCAAGGTGGGACTCCAATTTACATCCCTCTTCCCAGCCTTTCAGGAGATCCATTTTTAAACAACTCCTTGCTCAGTGTTTGAGCCATTTGGATCTCGCTCTAACAAGCCAGACAGCCCTCTCACAATGATCATTATAACTGTGTACCTCACTGTGCTTTGGATTCCTCCATCAGGAATAAAACCCAAATTACAGCATTACAGTATCTCAATATAGCACATCAATATTTAAGTCCTTTATTGGGTTTGTTCCTCATTTAGAGACATCTGGCTTAAAGGGAGCTTACTCTACTTCTGGTATAATGTTAACAGCTTCCACACAGAGCAGCTGTTCCATTTTATTCCAGACATCACCAAATTTTTCCTCAATAGCTGTCTAATTCCTAGATCCTTTTGTCATCTCGTCCCTGATGGAAGCAGCTCTGATAGCTCTGTGCTTTTGCATTTAGCACCTACTGCAGGCACACAGAGAAAACACTCTTTAGCATGCAAGGCAAAAGATATTACAAATTTTGCTGAGGCTACAGAAACTCATAGCATCTTGTGCACTGGGGAGAGGTGGTAAGAGGGGTTGGACAAGTTGAACATTCTGGGGGAAAACCTGGATTCTTGTTTGGGCCCAATTATTCCACATGAAATCTCAAAGAGAAGGAAAAGGAACCATCAAATGACACATACCGTCCAGAGAGATGTTATCATAGAATGGTTGGGGTTGGAAAGGACTTTAAAATCATCCAGTTCCCCCCCCCTGCCCTGGGCAGGGACACCTCCCACCAGATGAGGTTGCTCCAAGCCCCATCCAGCCTGGCCTTGAACCCCTCCAGGGATGGAGCAGCCACAGCTTCTCTGGGCAACCTGGGCCAGGCTCTCACCACCCTCACAGCACAGAATTTCTTCCTGAGATCTCATATAAATCCCCCCACTTTCAGTTTAAAAATATTCCCCCTTGTTCTATGGCTGATGCACTCTCTTACATGCCTTTTCCCACTAAGCTTTGCTCTTCATTTATACATTCCAGCTGGATAAGCCTGAGGGCTAGTCAATCACAGGGCACTATTACTATTTTTCGCTAAGCACCTTGATTAGGTTCTGAATCTCAGGCTCTGACTTTGTTCTTAGAGCCCAATTATCAGGCAAACCTTGAGAAGCTTTCACGGCTAATAAATGCTTTTCCTTCCTGAAATTTTTTATTTTTTTTTTTACCAGGAGGAAGCCTATCCCTCCTCCCCACCCTTGAAACCTTCCTACGCTTCATTCCTGCATTCCCATCTCCTGCTTTGTCTGGCTCCTTGAATGCTTTCAGACTTGAAGTCCTTCTCATCTTGACTGTTGCTCATCCTCTCTCAAAGCCTTCCCAGTAAGTACACGGCGTGTCAAGTGCCCTGTATTCTATAATACAGAAGCAGCACCTCAACAGTATGCTTCCTTAGCCTTTACAGTTTGTTTTTTTTTTTTTTTTTCTTTTAAAATCAAATTAAAACTTTTCCTCCTTCTCTCAAGGATCCTCAGTGAACTCTCTGACCCCTCTTCTACACTCTCCTCCCTGTTTATTCCACACCTCTGATCTTTGCCCTCCCCTCCAACTCCTCTATTTGCACCACACTGTATATCCTGAGGACTTTCTCCCTCTCTGAGCCTCGGGTTTATATTAAAAACCTGCTTTAAAATATAGCCTTGTCTCTCCTCATGCAAGTCCCCTCTCACTACCTCATTCCTGAAAGTTTCCACTGTCAGCTCCGGAGCCGTTAAATTCCACCCTAGGATTCTGCTCTTTGCCATATCCATAGACTCCCAGAGTTTTCCTGCTGGCATATGACTCCCATACACCCCCAAATTTATGTTATTGTACATGTGCAAAAGATGGGAAAGTTGTAAGATATGCCCATCACAAAACACATACTTTTTTTTCTTATTGCTCAGGTACTGTTGTCTTATTTTCTCTTCCTTGTAAACCACAGTCAAAATCATAGTGTGGGATAGTAAATCCTCCTTGCATGGCTACCAGAACGATATGAATAAATCATGCTGGAACAAATGACGTTCAGACAGCAAACCTCTATGAGTTCTACATACTTCTGCAGAAAAGCAAAACCAAAAAAACCCCAAACTATGATATTTTCAGACCAGGAAAATGTATTTCTCTGCAGCAACCCTTCAATTTTACAGACCCACAAGCTCCGTTTGCTTTATTAGACCCCCCATGATACACTACAAGGTGTAACCAGTACTATTTTGAAACCCACCAGAGAGCCAAGACAACAGCCCTTTCGGTCCAATGGTTATTTCTTAACCCATTTACCTCCTTTATTGAGGGTTTCGGTTAAAGTTTGGGATATGTGATAAACATGAAGCGTCTCTTTTACAGCACAGGGATTTTTTGCACCTTAAAAATCCAACTGTGAACTCTTGAACATAATTAGGTGAGCTCTTGTGCGTGTCTGCGTCACTGTCACTTCCAGGCATGTTTTGTTACTGAATCTCAGCGTTTTCATTACAACATCGGGCAATATTCCTCCAATAAAACTATGTCTTTTTATGATTTAGAATAAAATAAAAAAAACCCCAGCATTGTTTATGTATTTATCGATTTCTCTGCAGACACAATTAGAATAAAAAAGCAGAGAAAATATTCTACAAGGAAACTGAGCTGTAAAATAATCCTATTGGGAAAGCATTCCAGTTTTAAGATCTGTGTTTTAAAAGGAGGCAAAATGACACAGTTACCTGTGATGAGGCAGAAAGGGCAAACAAAGTTAAATGAATAGCTCAGTTTCTCCTATTGAGAAATCCCATAATTAAAGGAAATTAATGGATTTTTCCCCCCCAATTTCAGCATACATGTGGGAACTTAAAGGCAGAGATAGATGAGAATAATGCTGAGATTCTGCATTGCATGGGAAGATCTGGGGTTTGGATTTTTCTTGTTGGTTTTAATATTTCATCCTCTTCTCATGGTATTCAACCTATTTATTCAATAGCAAGGTGGTTTTCCAGGTGACAAGCCAACAAGGTACACACGGACTCTAAGTGTGGAGATGGTACTGTCATTAGTTGTGAATTCTGAAGCAATAAAACTAATTAAGCTACTGCTCAGATATGAGTCTACCCAGTTCTGAACTCCTTGGCTACTGCTGTCTGACATCAGTCACAAAATCCACATGGCTCTTGCTACGGACACAAATAAAAGCTCTATCAATATATTTGTTTTGCAATGTTTCCTACCCTTCACATTTAAGCACAACTTAAGGGGTTTGTGCTTTTTGTCTCTTATTTCAATGCATTCACCAAGAGAATGGTTTCCCCTGTAAAATGCTAGGGCCAGTTTGGCAACCGTTCTAAAGCACTTCATGCGTAACATTCTATAGAACAATCAGAAAAGCCTATTTGTTCTACTACAAAACCTTTTTACTGCAGAAAGAAGGCAAATTGGTTAAGCTTTTGTGATTTCTGCTATTAAACTTGCTGCTATCAAAGCCTGCTAAATAAAATATGCCAGTCTTTCAATGCGAATGAGTTTTGCTCCAATAATCACAACACCTCCCAGGTGGCACACGCTGGAAATGTTTGGAACCAAAAATTACCCAAACCTTTTGAAGATTACTATTTTCCCCAGGTTTACTGCATAAAAGTTTAGGAAGTCAGATGCTGTTGGTAGGTGTATTTTTCTAAGACTAGGAAGAAAAAAGGTTGTGAGAGAAGGAAACTTTTCTTACTTCAGACAGCGTTTTCTGAATCCATTTCATTATTATCAAGGAAAAAAGGCCCATTGCTCGGTTAGTGAAGGATCTATTTCCCAGCAAAGAAGAGAAAATTAGAATTTAGAAGTGAACACATGGATTGATTACCACTGCTGCATCAATAATCTTTAAAACTGACATTTTGATCCTATTTTTAAATTCAGATGGTAGTTTTGGGACCTGAAGGGAAAACATTTAATTCACCTTTGTTTTATGAGTTTAATCGCATGAAATTATTTCAAACCCAGTCTAGTAGGAGCAAGTTTATGCAATTTAAATACAGTTTAAACCATTTAAACTATTGGAAGTTTTTGAAGCAATATTGTACACTTATATAAAAATTATTCAAAACCCCCTCAACTATCACGCTATTAGAAAAACTCAGTGTCTTACAATGTCTCCAGGGAACACTTAATTATTCCCTCCAAGTAAATAACCAGACTTATTCTTATAGAATACCCTGTACCAGAACACTCTCTCCTTTCCCAGGGCACGATTTTTGGTCTCACTGGAGACCTTTGTCTTCCATCAGATGGGGGTTTGTGGTCTTTACTAGTACTTTGTGTTCTTTATTAATTTTTTTTTTTTTAATATATTTTCCAAGCCCATTGAGGAATTTTAATGTGGCATTTCCTCTGTACACACATCCCACTGACTGGTTGTGGGAAGAAGAAGGAGGATTAATGGTCAGAGCTCTGCTTAAAATACGTCACCACCAGATGACAAAAGGAGACAAGATACACTTCTCATTTCTTATTTCACACAGAACATGAAATATGGTTTTAATTGCATGCCCTCCTGTAACAGGTTTACAACCCACCAAATACAACACCCATAAAAAGTCATGACTTCATATTTCCATATTTCTTCATAAATACATTGTAGCATGATTGAAATATTAACAAGGAAATACCAGGGCTGAAAAAGACTATACAGGTGATACAAGAGTAAAGGATCGAAGCACACATTAAAATGAAATTAAAATTGTGAACTCTCACTCTTATCAAAATGCTATTGCATGCATAATTTCATGAAAATCTTGTTTAATTTCACTGCATTTTTATGCATTCAGTAAATCTACCATGGAAAGACAATAAATCAGAACATTTTACTTGAATGTTTCCAATAAACTTGTCATACAAAGTTAGGAATAATATGCCTGGAGAATGACACAGAATTGTTTCAAAGCTTGATATTGTGCCAGGCCAGGTCTCCGGATTTATTTTCTCAGAGGAAAAACAAATACAGAATTCAGGGTTTCTCAAGAAAGCAAAACCAAGCAAGTTTTTTTGCATAATAACAACAACAACAACAAAAAAAGTAGTTACTGTATTAATTAATTTGGGCTCCCTTGACATTTCTTTAAAGTAAAACCACATCTATTGACGGATGCTCTTTCCAAATTAGCACTGTTGCAAAATGCTAATTAGGAACAGAGTTATCTTTTTTGAATTACGTATAGTAAAAGCAGTGTAGTTTTGTACAATACTAATGAACCTTCAACAGCTGGGGAAAAGAAACTTATAGAAGGTTGGACTAAAAGGACAGAGGAGGATTTCCACTGCAGCTTGCTTTCTGGACCAATCTTATTTAAGAATATAAGTATTTTTCCATAGATAATGGAAGATGGTAATAAAAATCAGTGGACAACGGACACAAAGCTGGGAAGTGTTGTCCAAACAGAAGGATGCATCAAAACAGAGGAGGCTGAACACTTGGGGATGATACTGAAAAATGCAGCTACCCAGCAGAAAAAAAATCACATGGAAAGGGTACATTAAAGGGGCTTGAATCCACTGTAGAATAAATCAAATGCCAGCGGGACGCTGCTGTGAAAAAGCAAACACGTATCAGGGAAATTACTGCTAAAAGAATAAAGCAGTATAAATTTCCATGAACTTGGCAAAACCACATTTTGGCTCCTGGGTACATATAAGACTGTGTATGTTCAAGATATTCTCCAGCTACACAAGCGAGAATAAAGGCTGGTAGGGTGACAGGAGAGAAGGGAGCTTTCCTGCAAGAGCTCAACATCCTGCAAGAGCTACTCTACGCTTAAAGATTAAAAAAAAAAAAAAAAGAAAGAAAGAAAAAAAAAGGCACATTATGCACTTGGATCAAAGGGTAGTGACTTTTCTAGCTCTGCTGAAGGAATTGATCTTGAATCAACCTCCAAGAAAGCCCTGTTTCTGGCACAGAGAGCGCTCCTTGCTGCCTAAGCCAAGTCATGGGGCTGCTCAGAGGCTCAGGATGATGTTTGGACAGGCTGAGAAGAGGACATTCAGAGGTGGTGGCATGGCTTTCGCACACTAAGTATGGAGGACAGACCACACGTTGAGTATCTTTCACACACATTATCCCCTAAATGTGACACATGTGTCCCCACACATTATCCCCTAAATGTCGAGTATCTTCCACAAGTTCCTCGAAAGATGACACACATTATCCCAAGCCAGTCAGAGGGCACTGAAAGACCCTGACTGACACCAAGCTGTGCTCTCTCTGTATTTAATCATGGTCTATCTTACACACAACCCTCCTTATTTGCTTTTCATTGCTGACTTCATTCGGGGGGGTGAAAGCGGTAATTTAGAAGAATGGCTTAAATAACCAAAGATATTTGCTAAGTTATTGACAATCTTGGAGTTAATGAAGTAATTTGAAAGACCAGTTCTCTCCTTGTGTAGGGATTAAGATTAAAGGAAGAAGTGAACAACAATAACAATGACTGGGACTAAATTACTCTGAACTCTTCAACCAATTAAAAATAAACAATGGATATATCAACTCACAGACTGAGTGAATCAGCCAATGAATCAATAACAACTTGCTCCTGAATTTTGAAATTACCAAGTCACTGATTAACACGGAGAATAAATCATGAGACTGACATAAGAAAAAAAAGAAGTGTGTTTTTTTTTTTTTTAAAAAAAAAGCTATTTTTTCACTTAACTGTAATTTATTACTTAGGCATGAATGGAAGAAGCATTAGAGTTGGAAGGGACCTGAAAGACCATACAGTGCCACCCCCTGCCCTGGGCAGGGACACCTCCCA
Organism: Nycticryphes semicollaris; assembly: GCA_013400055.1. NCBI lineage: Eukaryota > Metazoa > Chordata > Aves > Charadriiformes > Rostratulidae > Nycticryphes > Nycticryphes semicollaris. The sequence goes on from VXBJ01002997.1 coordinate 313,107, forward strand.
CCAGACCAGGTTGCTCCAAGCCCCATCCAGCCTGGCCTTGAACCCCTCCAGGGATGGGGCAGCCACAGCTTCTCTGGGCAACCTGGGCCAGGATGTCACCACCAGCAAAGAAAATCCTCCCCAGATCTCATCTAAAATCTCCCCTCTTTCAGTTTAAAACCACGGCCCCTCAGCTATATGGGCTTTGGTAGGTTTTCTGAGTCCTTATTCCAGGGAAGACTAGAAAAACAAAAGCTGAGCACACAAAAAAGCCCCGCTCATAAAGAACTCCTCGAACACCTTATTTGTCCCTTAATCTGCCCTTTATTGCTTGCCAGTTGCATTTTTCTTTATGTTTAACAAGCTCTACTTGCAAGGGCAAACAAGTTTCCTCCTAATGATGTTCTGATGGAAGAAATGTAATTGCACACCATAAAATCTTAGTAGCTATTTTAATTGCTCCACAAATTATCCTTAAGTGCTGTGCATGATTTATAGTGCACCCTGTGCAAACTGTGCCCCCTCCAGCACCTAACTAAAGCTGACTGGGAAATTTCAAGAAAACATTTATTTTTTGTAGAAGAATATTCACCGTTTGGGATGAGACCCTCCCTTCCTCCCCCCCCCCTTTTTTTTTTCCACAGGGAAGTTTTAATTGGAAAAAAAAAAAAATTCTGTTGGGAAAGGTTTCTTAAATTTGCATGGGTGTTTCAGTCAAATCTATAATACCAGGTTAATTAGATCTTAATCACAGCAAGAATGCCTGAGTTGTGAGAGACAATTTGTAAGCAAAGGCAAACGAGGGACAGAAATAGGGCCAAGATTTCACCTCGCCCAGATTGCAGAAGAACAAAAAACCTTAAACTTGAGTCCAAGTGAGAGATAGGTCTCTGCTGAAGCTTCATCTTTTCTACTGTACTGGAAGGAATTTAAGAAAAAAGCCTTCTGAAAAAAAGCATTCTGTGAATGAAGTTTTTGCTTACTGCTGAGCCCCGTCTTTAAATAATATTTAGGCAGCTGTGAGACAATAAGTAAACACATATACTTGCCTAATTACAGCAATTTCCACACCCCTCCTCACCTCAGCATTTTCTAACAGTAAACGAAGTGGTAAGTTTGATGCAGAGCAGCAGCTTTTTCAGACAGAAAACTGCTGAAAGGAGAAATATGAAAAGATTAACATTTTGGGAAGTGGAAGCTGTTTCTCTGCAACAAAGCTCTACACTAATTAGGCCATAATTTATCGAGTAGGAAACAAAAATCAGGGAGGCATTAGGAAAAGCTTTTAGAAAGAGACAAACTTTGTAGCTGTTCCATCAGAGGATTATATTCTGATATAATTACAGCTTATTTATTCAAAGAGTTGGATATTAATGGGTTCCAACTCATTAATGAATAACATTTGTTTCTATGGAATTAATTGTTGATGTGTCTAAACAACTTTGAGCTGCACTTAATGGAATCTGATCTGCTGAATGAAATCTTCAATTATTTGTACTTTATTGAGCCACTTGTAGTCTAAAGCATATTTTGAATACAAGTACTGAAACAATCTTGCTCTGTATTTAAATTGAATATAATCATTTTGAGGAGAAAAGTTGATTGGAATGTAAAACACACCCTACAGAGTTTAAGCTAGATATATATAATAATGCTAAAACCAAAGAGACTTCAGAGAATCACAGAACGATACAGGGTTGGAAGGGACCTCTGGAGATCATCCAGTCCAACCCCCTGCCAGAGCAGGGTCACCCACAGCAGGTCCCACAGGAACATCTCCAGGTGGGTTTGGAATGTCTCCAGAGACAGAGGCTCCACCACCTCTCTAAGCAGCCTCTGCCAGGGCTCTGCCACCCTCACAGCAAAGAAGTTCATCCCCATGTTTAGATGGAACTTCTTACGTACAAGTCTATGCCCGTTCCCTCTTGTCCTGTCCCTGGGCACCACTGACAAAAGCCTGGCCCCATCCTCCTGACACCCACCCTTGAAGTATTTCTAGGTGTTGATCAGATCCCCCCTCAGCCTTCTCTTCTCCAAACGAAAAAGACTCAAGTGTCCTCATCAGAGAGATCTTCCAGACATCTCATCATCTTTATAGCCTTAAGACTTGAGAGATGATAAGGAATTCTAATAATAGGAAGTGAAGTGATTGCAGTAAGCTATGCAAACTCTGTGAGTTTAAACTATATGCAAGAATAAAGATGAATGGACATTAGTAGTAAATAGTACTCCAAAATCAAACTTAGAGCCAGAGACTTTTTTGCTGGGCCCCAACTCTCATCCAGGAGGTGGTGACTTTAGACACCCCTCAAGGTTCAAACTGGAGGTACCACAGACAAAACGACAACACATTTCCAGCAGGACGTAACAAGGGCTGCTTAGAAGATTTAAAACTGAGATAAGGTAACAACTCAAGGAACAGAAGTTTCAGTTGATGTTATGTATCAATATCAGAATATGTTTGCATAATTTACTTACCAAATTATGGCATGTAAAATACAAGTCTAAAATAAAACAGGCAAGTAAAATAGAAACAAAAGCACATGTAGGAACATATACTTAAAACCAGAAATAAAGCAAACATAATATAAAATTGAATTTCTGACGTAAGATTCCAATAGGTAAAAAAAGCGAAACTGCAAAATCGCAGAGATTACATTTCATACAAACTAAGTATTATCAGAATTCCATTACAACTCCGAATTAAAGCCAATTTTATTACATCAACACTTTTGATCCCTGTTCACCTTCTGCTCTACATAATTTCTTTAAAATTATTCACAAGGCAGTTTGTTCATATATATTTTTTTTTTAGATTACATCGTTTTCATGCTAAATAAGGATCATCCCTAAAGTTCTGGGCATTCTGAAGCCTCGTCTAAAAACTGGTACTGGGTACAGCTGACCTCACTGTTCAGAAATTAAAACATGTTTTGAAATCTGCTCACTTCTACAGATTCTGAGCATTAAGGATCTCATGAAGTCAGTGGGTTTTGACAAATAAAAGACCAAATAAAAATAGAAATGGAATGACAGAGAAGTTCTGATAGAAGTACAGGGCACAATAGGTTCATTACATGAAGCATAAACTCCTAACTGTGATGTATCAACCTTACTCCCAACACCTGTAAATGAGAATTTCACACTGAGATACCAGCACTGCAAATCTTTCAAGGGCTGGGAAATCTCCAATAACATAAATTCCACAATGTTTTAAAAATATAAAAATAAATAAAACATCGCAGTTTTAACATACTTGTTAATCAGCTTAAGAAGTCAATGTTATTTGTACTACTTACTCTTTTTTGGGTAGTAAATTTATTTGCTTTCTGGGTTTCTTGCACACTCCTGAACAAACCCATCCTCACTTTCAGCTTGACCTTCCCACAGTTTTTCAGCTGCAGCTATTTCAGGAGAGAAACTTTATTGAAAAATAGGTATTTTCTAAATTTTAAAAAGTCTAACTTTTTAAATTATCACAATTTTTAATGTAAGTTTCTTTTTTCCTTAGAATACCCTGAGGCCCTATTCCCAATAAAGTTGTCCTTTTGAAGGTAAAAAATAAGATTCTCTTTTTTTTCTGAGGGGTTTCCCCTCCCCTGAGTCTTCTTTCCTTTATTGTCAGCTGCTCCTACTCACAGTCACTATTTCCTTCAGGACGATAAACACCACAGGTGATGTGAGGATCATAGGAGTGGTGCCATCAGAGATTTAAACAGGTGCTGGAGATGATGGCATCTGAATNGGGGACCTTACACTGGTTGTCATTTAAATTTCCCATTGGAAGGTTCCCCTGGGCTCGTTCCTGCTACAGCTTGAGTAAATGAAAACCTGATGAAAGCAACAATAGCGAAAAAATAATGATAAATTTTGGGGATACGACTGCACACAGTTATCCTGGTGTGTGTTGCAGAAGATGGTGTTAAGACTGACAATGTTTGATGCTGCCAGGATTGGAGTAAAGATTATATTAGCAACGCTCTCAAACATGTGCAGGGCATAACAAGAGAATGTGCAAATCACAAACAAGGCAAAGAAATCAACGGGGAAGATAAATCAGAGGAATAAATAAGCCACAGAATTTTCCAGTTAACAGAAGAAATAAAATGAATGCCTTCAGGAAGAAAATGATCTCAAATATACTCGAGGTTTCAGCCGGGATGATCTCCTGCCTCCAGCTGCTGATCTGTCATCTCTCTCTCACGTGCCATGTACTTTGGAAGCATGGGCACCACCTGGACTTTCCAGGAATCCTTTTACTACAAGTTCCCTTCATTTTCCTTCCTGGGAGGTCAGGCCTCGTGGCTTCTCACCCATCCACAGCTCTGCTCCCATGCTTCTTCTAGGGCTTTCCCCGACACCATCTCCAGACCTTCTCAGAACCTCGTTTCACTCAGGACAGGATGACATTTGAAGCAAAGGGCACAAACCTCAGGATGGAATTCTTAAGCACATACCTAACTAGAAGTTAGGCAAATCCCCAGAAATTTGTTATTATATACACTTCTCATATATAATAAATATATACTCCTTCATCTGGGTGGCCAAACCGGCCCAAATCACAACAGAGCTCCCATCAAGAGCACGTTTGTGCTGGAAGGATCCCTTTTTAGCTGAAACACCTATTTTGGTGTGATCATGGATGGGTTGGAAGGGCTCAGCTGCTTCTTTCACTGAAAAAAATAAAAGGATTCACGTCTAAATCTTAATGCACAAACACCCCCCCCAATCCCCTCCGGCTCCAGTAGCATTAGTGGATTTAATTGCCTAATCCACCCAGCACAACGGATGCTGGTTGTGTACAAGCAGCTGCAACCTGCACCAGGAAGGCTGGTCACAGCTCGAATTCTAGCAATGCTGCTCTCCCAGCTCAGTAACGTTATCAGGAAGTTATTATCAAATCAGCTCAGAGGGGATCAACCCACGTAACTGGAAAAGACTCCATCGCTGGGGACAGTCAGTCACGAGAATTAAATGAAAGCAAATGAAGACTGTGAGACCTGGAATATTAAACTGGTGCATCCTGTCTATCACCACTTGGTAGCACATCACTGAGACAACATGTAAAAGGATCTGCTGCTCATCGGTCTGGAAATTATTAAGAGATTTGCTCACTTATAATTTCTAATCTTCCTTCAAAGTGCTGCTGACGAGAATTCCGTCACTGAGCCTACAAGTGGATTTGATGGTTGGGTTGTGATAAGCATTTTTCCTCAAAATCTCTTGGAAAATAATCCATCCAGAACAAGTAATAGGTAAAAAACAAAAAAACCCCAAAAAACAACAACAACAACAAAAAAAACCCCAAAAATAAAAACCAAACAAAAAAACAAAAAAAAAGAGGTAAACTACACAGATTTCATCATCAGTGGCATCTATAACATTTTTGTCTTTTCTGCTCCCTGCCCTGTAGGAGCTCAGGACTCATGTCACTCCCTTCACTTCCTTTCTGTTAATTCCTGCATCATTAAAATAAATTAATAAACCAGAAACAGGCACACACCTCCCCCCAAAAAAAAAGTAACCCTGAGAAAGGAATGTAAAAATCAAACCTTTGGCTGTGTCTGTGGGTTTGCAGCAACCAAAGCAAAGGTGCAAAAACTAGACGAGGTAAGAAGAGCGAGGGAGTGCTTCATTTTTAAATGCGATCACGCAATTTCAGGGCTTCACCCTTCTTGTTAATTGCCAAGTGGGTGCAGATAAACTCTAACTGTACAGTCAAACCCAAGGTGGAGATGAGGGAAGGCACAAACAGGGAGGGTAGACGTGGTACCCGCGGTCACGGGACAGAGCGAAGCCTTTCAGCCGCCAACATTTCTCCCAGCTAAAACTGAAAACCCTCGGATTATTTCGAAATAAACGTGAGGGCACTTTGTGTAGAAGGGGGTCATTAACTTCGTTGTGAAATGACTCGAGTGTAACCTGCCTCCAGTACCTTTTTCAACTTTACTAGAAAATGATAAGTGGAAAAAACAGAAAGTGTCAAAAATAATTCCAGTGACATCCATGACTGGCATGTATTTCTTTAATTTAGTTGTTTCAATTATTGCCTTAAGTGATTTTCACGCTACAGCAGGAATTAGCTTAAGCAGATTTTCTTTCTCATTTGGAGCAAAAAAACCCCAGAACTGCCAAAGAGAATCCCCAAGTTCACACTCGGTTTACTTCTTACGGTTCTGGGTGTCAATTTTAGTTTATGTAATCATTAGGAGGAAAAAAGCAAAGCAGAGCGTGCTGCTCAAGAGCATACGTTAAGTGCTTGCACAACACCTCAGTGCAACGAGGGACCTGGAGTCGAGGGGTCTCCAGGAGGAACAGGCTTCCTTTGGGCTATTGTTAGTCTCCAGTATGTGAGTCGACTTGAAAAGGATCAAATGGCACAGCTGCCTTTCTGCACACCAGAGCAAACTGCTAAAAAAGACCAAGTTCCTTTTTTTTTTTTATTATTTTTTTTAATGTTTCCTACTCTTGAGGTCTAACAACACGCTACGCTCAGCATGTGGGGACTTTGAGATTATTCTTCTTTTGAATAGTCTTCTTTAATAGTCTCCACTCAGCCAAGACCATCGGTTCTTCCTCCGGATTTGGGATTCCCCTCCGGAGACCAGGTATGTCACAGTTGGATGTTGACAGACCTATTTAGTCAGGACTTTAAGACTTAGTTAAAGTCCAAGGTTTCTTGCAACTGGGTTGCAAAACTCCAGTTACATAGAAGAGTCACCTTGTTTTATTTCAAAACTAAAGGCTGAGATGTTGAACCAAGGCTATCATCAGTGCTCAGTTCGGCTGCCTACGCAGACACATTCAGTGACAGCAACCACAGTGACAGCTCCACAGCCTCAGAGCCACCTACGCCGAGAGGGGGAACGTGACACAGGACACCCAGAAGATCTGCAGTCCTTTGGGGTAGCAGCTGGAGACCCAGCCCCAAACGTCCTAACCACATGGGGACATTTAAATACATGTCCCATGGGCATCTTCATCTTAAGGTACCACCCATCTTGGTGAAAAAAGACAAGGGGACAACAATCTGCCCAGGAAGTATTCTGGTTGCAGAGGTTATTGCTCCCACCTGAACCGAGACAACGCTCACTAAAAACAACTGGTTCAGCTGCACTATTTTTATTTTGCCCTGGAACAGGGAAGGGAGAGCTCAGGTGACCAGCGCTTTGTCCGCAGAGAAACGTGCTACAAAGTGCTGCGACGGCACGACACGGGGCACTCTCATTGTGCCCCAACGCCTTCAAAGCTGCGTAACAAACTGCTGCAAGTCCATAATCCCCCACGGATTTATTCCCTCTCTGGACACAAAACTCAGGTTTCTCCGTCTGCTGTGCAAAAGGTTTCAAAAATCACGGTCAGCAGACACCTCAAAACTTATCAAGGATGCGTGCGTTTCCCAAAATACCTGTCGCTCTTCCAGTTGCCTCAAGAGCTCACTGGTGAGAACACACTGGAACCTGCAAAGAAGAAGATAGGTGTCCCTCCGTGCCTGGGTCACTTCACTAATAATAACAGTAATTTTTGCCAGTAGATCACCAAATAGAGTGGAAACCACTCTTTAGAGAAGGAGTCTCAAAACAATTCACGTTCATCTATTCTACAGATTCCAGTGTCATTTGAAGAAAAGGCATCCTGTGCCTTTTCCTTCCAAAATACTTCTGACTGATGCTTTGTTAAAAAAACAAAAATGAAAATTATTCCATCAATGAGGTACCAGTTCCTTTCTTTTATTCCTTTCCTTCCTCTTTTCACAACCCCACTGTCTGTACTGCGTGGCAGGAGGAGGAAGAAAAAAGCCCCTGCCTTTAATGAAACAAATAAACAAACTAGGAGTAAAGCAGTAACAAAAAGGGGGATGGAGTAGGGGGTCACCAAACTTACATCCCCATTTAACTGCGTTTTCTTTAATGTGGATAAAAAAGAAAGCATTAAAACAACGTTACCGTGGGACACACCGAATATAAAGCTTAAGAAAGGGAAGAGTGGCCAGCGCCTAAATAAATATAAGAATCCCTTTGGGGAGTAGATTCAACATCAAAGGAACTTGTTTTGTAAGTATTAATTTATTTCACACACATGGAAAACAGAGGTTCAAGCAAAGACATTCAAAGTAACAAGATAAATTATTTAAATTATTTACAGTGTTAAAAAAAAAGCAGCGTTTCAGAGAATTTTTCTGACATGACAACGGATCTGCAGAAACAAGGGGAAACCTAAGGACTACTGCTGAAAGTGTTTCCTGCTTATGGGGAATGTGCACTATTAGGGGACAGAACAAAATTAAATGGTGTTTATCTATTAGGAAAAAAAAAAGTCATTTTGTTTATCTATTAGAAAAAAAAAAAGCCGTTCATCATCATAATTATCCTCGAAACTTACTGAGGACTGGAGCAGTTAAGGCATTGTTGAGCTCCTGTTTTAAAGGCCTTTTATTTTTAAGAGAATTTCTGTTAAATGTGATTATTACTATGAAAAAAAAAATAAAAAATCCCCAAACTTGTTTATTTCCAGCAACCACACAGAGGCTCTGCAACTCTTAACATACAGGCAGGAGTTTCCCAACGTGGAAGCTTTACACACGCGTTATGACTTGGCTGTAAAATTCACAGTGCTTATTTTCAACATCTCCTGAAAGAACTTTCCTCCTTCCCATTTCCACTCTGTATTCAAGCTCCAACACCTTGTTTTCTACGAAGAGAAACAGCACGGGGGATTATTTCATAGCTTTTTTGGTTTTTTCCTGTATTTAAAATAGGAAATAAATCGCGTTATCCCTGAAGCTGCTGTACAGCACAGTCATCTAAAGTAAAGGTTTTCCAATAATGACAATTTTCCTGTCTGGCTCAAAAATTTTTCCAATGTGATGCCACCCCAGAGGCACCGTTAACAATCGAGCTGCTTGTGTTAATCCCTTTGTATTTGCGCGGAGTTCAAAAGAACGCTCGCTCTCCATAAATATAAAGAAAACAACGGGAATTCATCCGAGAGGTGAAGAATAATTTGATCGAGGTTCTTCAGAAATTTGGCTTTTTCCTCTCCATCGTAGTCTGAGCTCGAAACATTACCGTCTTCTCTCTTGTCTTCAAGAAGTTGTTCCAGAATCATGCACAAGGAGAAAATATTCTCATATTGGGTGATGTCATACACGCCCTGGACCTGGAAATAAAGAAAAATAATTAAAAAAAAATATATATATATAAGCACAGGGTGAAAAATGCTTTGGCAGCCCATCATCTCAGGTGATAGTTGAAGGAACAATTTGAAAATCTGCAGTCGTATTTAAATGACCAGAATGGCAACAGCCTCCAAATTATTATTTCTTAAGAAACTTTTCCCTTTTTGTGATAAAATCCAAGCAACTGTCTCCCCATCACACTGCCAAATGAAAAGTCAGCATAAGCTCCCCTTCCTGAGGAGGAGGATTTTCTCAACCTAATTGTCCACAGGCCGTGACATACAACGATGGTCTACAGATAAAACAACAGCAAAAGCTTCCTTTGTTTGAGGCCCGGAATTCAAACTGGAGGACTTTGGTTTTCCCAGAAGTAAAACAACAAGTGAGAAAAGCAAAACCTTTGTTTTGCTTCTCAATTTTTGATTCTCAAGTGTTGGCCTCGTAAATTCGCCCCGGCCCTCCTTTCCCATGAGGAACCAATAGAGAACGTTTCAGAAAGGCAAATCACGTCACGTCACTTGTCCCCGTAACTTCTCTTCCAAGCAACTGAGCAATTGTGTTACTTCCAGAGGGTCTTGAAAAGTGCAACTAATTGCAGCTTATTAAACTATCTAATTGATTGTGGATAATAGAAACCACAAGCCAGCTAATTCTCTTTCCTCTGCAAATTCTGTCGCACTAAAGGAAAATTATTTTAGCCACGCAAAACCAGCTTTGAAGAGAACAGGCAAGTCTGATGCAGGGAGAAAGGACTGGAGGGGGTTTTTGGGGGTTTTTTGTTTGGGGTTTTCGGTTTTTTTGAGGTAATTGCTTTTCAGGGGACAAATGCACCTTGAAACATTGTTTTATAAACCCAGGGAGTGTGAGATCAGCCTAGAACAGTTTCCGGCTCAAGGCTTTTTGACCTTTCCAACCCATTTACTAACCTGAACAAAACGTGGCTCCATGTCGTTTGCTGGATGCCTTTTGTAGCACTAATTGTTGCAATTATCACCAATGCCAATTTAAGGTATGTCTGAGAAGCAAACCTTACAGACAGACTACAATTCCAGAGTATATTAATACCAACTTTAAATAACACAAACTGCTTTTCAGAAGGTACTTTAAGGCAATTGCTCTTTTACAACCCGGGGTTGTGTGCGATACAGGTTTCAGACTCTGGGGTTTTTTTTATGAGACCAGTTCTTGCTGATTTTTCCTCACCAAGTACCTGGAAATGCGCTTCTTAGCAGTAAAATGCATTTTGCACACACCTCAGTTTTTAATTTGACTTTTGAAATTATTTTCTTACTACGATTTCTCAACCCAAACAAACTTTTAAAAGTTAAATCTTTTTTTAAAGATTATTAATTGTATAAGGTTGAGCTTTATGCAAGATGGAAACAAGGGGAACAAAGATCTCCTGGCTTGATTCGATGATCTGCTGATCAGAATTCATGCATGTCCACCACCAAGGTGAGAGCACAGGAAGTCTCAAAGCTCTTGCTTGAAATTAATTCTCCAAAATTCTCCAATGTTACGGAGCGACCACCTGGAATAACACACACATTTCCTACTTCATCTGAAAGCTGGGGAGAAGTTTCTCCAACCTGCCTTCTCTACAATGCCATCATAAACCCCAGTACATTAAAAATTAATATGTTAAAGGAAACTGCTGAAAAACGTAGGCAGCACTGACACTCAGAACGTTAAAAAGCCATTTATGGTCCAGGTCCCTGCGCCTTCATTATACAATTCCAAATTCTAAGCCACCGCTCTCTTCCTGGACAGATCTGGAGTTGGGGTCTTCAGCAAAATTTCTGGGCAAAAAATTGGGATCTGAAAGCAGACGTTTATTTGAAGTAACCTTCACAGGACGGTGGATGTGATTTCTGAAGGTGATTCAACCAGATTCAGAAAAACCAACCAAACACACATACAAACAAACAAGTGGTAACCTACATGCAATTTCTGCACTTAGAATATTTTTGGGTTTATGTCTTAGTGGTTCCAACCAATCGAGAAAGCTGCAAAACTCTTAGGGTATGATGGATTGAGGAGAATTGGGTGGGACACTTCTCTGCCAAAATAGCCATCTTCTAGAATTGTTCATACTATCATTTTCTAAACAGCAGAGGCGTATAAACACTCAGCTTTTCCCAGTCTGATTTAAATTTGTGTCAGTATTTCATGTAACATTAAGTTGGGTATAATTATTTGTTGCAATATACATTTAAACTTGGGTTCAGGGATAAGTGGTTTATTTATCTGCTTCTCCTTCCTCTTGTTTTGGAAAAAAACCCCAAAATCCAAATTTATATTTTATTATATAGAAGAAAATCTTTAGGAAAATATTTATATTTTTTATAAATACAACTATGTCACACACTAGTTGCTTAAAATGGATTAATATTTCCCTTAGATCAGATTATGAAACAAGACCCCCCCAAAAATATGGTGTTTCAATGATTCTAGCACCCAGTTTTCCACTGCAATTATGTCACCAAATCCCGTAACCTCCTCCCAACTTTTAAAGAATACCATCACAGTCGTCCAAATTTTACCTGGAAGACTCAGGAGGCGCAGTAGGGGTATCGTAACTTCAGGAAAACTAGGCAGGATGGACAAGCAGCAGCGCTACTCTCTCATTTAATATATTCCAAACTATGTGGAATATGTATGTAGAATAAATCTTTAATGGATTAACAGAATTAAAAACCATGAAAGTGGTGTTGCTTATTCTGCTTCAGTATGTGAGAAATTACAGAAGCAAAGTATTTAATTGAAAATCATATAAAATATGAGTAGACTGCAGGGCATCTACAATTTTATATACGTGCTGTAAACCTTAATTTTAGAAGCAATTAGTCCTGTGACTAAAAGGTGACAAAACAGACAATGGAACAGATTGCTTCCTACAACCTTTCTAGGCTTTACAGAAACTAAATGGGTAGGACTGTGAGCAAATATAGTTTCGCTTTCAGATTTTACTTTCCCATTAATTTTCCATTATACTCGTCTGGCAACTCCCAAACCAGACGTTTTCTAGACATTTTCAGATTTTTAATTTGTTTGCTTGTTTTTCCTCAAACGCTACAGCGGCAAAGTAGTGTAAAAAGAGAGGTTTTCAAGAGCTTCAGAGCAGCTGTTTAGAACTTGTGAGTGTCACAGTGACATGGGCACTGGAAAGCAGTGATGTGCTGTTCAAGACTGGGCTCTAAAATTCAGTGTTCCAAGAGACATCCTGCCAGAACACAACAAAAGCAAAATAGACACGAAAGGGATTAAATTATAAACCGACCATAGGAAAGCCAACTGGGTTTTCTTTCAATTTTTGAAGTGGAAAAGACCATAAAAACATGTAGGAAGGATTATGTAGAGGAAAATGCTTACAATTCTAGAAGTTATGAAAACATCTGAAACAAATAACGGAAGAATTACTGAAGATCGATCTGTGCTCTGAACATTACTATTTTTAATGATGATAAGACAAGGGGCAATGGTTTTTAAACTGAAAGGGGAGACTTAGCCTAGATATTAGGAAGAACTTGTTTGGTGTGAGGTGGTGAAAGCCTGGCCCAGGTTGCCCAGAGAAGCTGTGGCTGCCCCATCCCTGGAGGGGTTCAAGGCCAGGCTGGATGGGGCTTGGAGCAACCTGGTCTGGTGGGAGGTGTCCCTGCTCAGGGCAGGGGGTTGGAACTGGATGATCTGCAAGGTCCCTTCCAACTTGAATCTATGATTAATAATAATAATTGTTATTATTTAATGAAATATCCCAGGTCATATCAAACCAACCCAAGTCCAAGTGCTTCCTACACTTAAATCTGGACTAGTCTGACTCCCATTCAAGCTAGTTTGGGGAAACTTCTCTGCTCTGCAACTCCCAGTTTGTGCATGGCCAGACACGTCACCTCCATTGGTCTCAAAGTCTCAAATGTGTCAGTCTGCAATGGCACAACTGGCCTTAACTAAAGGGAAAGGTTCTGGAGAGTGCAAAGTGAAGCCATAATTTGAATGTGTCGCACCATCAGTTACAGGAGGCCTCATTCCTTGTGCTGGCAGGATGCAACCAAGAAAGGATGAATCGTGGAAATCCAGGATTTGAAATGACCGAGAAGAAAGCTGAAGAAAAATTACAAAGATTTACATATGGGAAGAAAACAATGTGGCTTTTCACTCCTTGGTACCATTTCTTAGGCCAGAGCTTCCCCACAGCTCAGCAAGACTATCCAGAAGGGACATGTAGTGGTGGAGAGGTACAGGCTTGTTAAATCTTCATAGAATCTGTTTGAAGGATAATCTTCTGTAGCTGAGTTGGGTACCTAAGAGCTATGTACCTTTAGCAAAAATACACTATTTTATCAAATGGCTGTGCTAAGCCAAAGACCTAAAAACAATAGAGCTAAAAAAGAGCAGAAGTGACCCCTACAGCACGGAGTCCCCCAAAAAGAGTCTATTGCACCCAAACTACAGAGATATCACAGAAGTATAAAGCAATTTAAGTTTTTGTCAGTGTTAAGTTGATGGTTGCACTCGATGATCTGAAAGGTCCCTTCCAATCAAGGCAAGTCTACGATTCCACGGATGAAGTTTTAAGCAGAAGCATCAATTCAAGAGGTAATTAGAAACAACATCCCAATTAGAGCAAAGAATGTTCAAAGTCAAAAAAAGATGGGAACAAAGCCCAGTGAAAGAGCTTCTACATTCAGAAACTGAAAAGGTGTTTTAGGCAAATGACTGAGGTGTCTGGTGGACCTGTTACTGAAATAAATGTACCTGCAGGTCCCACGTGGGACCCTGATGACAGCCACTTAAACTAGAATTTCCAGAGACAGATTGTCATTCGAGTGAACAATGGCCCAATGGCTGCAGAGAAATGTACGGTATCAAGAAAACAGAACAGCCAGAGAATAACAAACACGTACAGCAACAGAAGACCTTGTCAGTCTGTGACACCACTAGAAGCCAAAAACACCCTTGCACTTGGTGGAATTGAATTTTGTAGATAAGAAGACTTCAAATCTACCTTTAAACTATGGTCATGATGTCTCTAATGGCCTGAATCAAGCATAATATTAGGTGAATCACACCCAAAAACCTCTCTTCACTCTTCCTGCCTTGCCAACCTTTTCCCTCCTCTGTCTCCACCTCCATTCTTTTGGCTCTTCTCCATTTTCCCCTCCCTCATCTCAGGAAAACAGAAGGTAAGATAAAGTGTTCCGTGTTCTGAGCCATGAGTGGAATCTCAACAATCTGAAATACACAAGAAACGACTGTATTTCATTAATCATTCATTAGCTCTGAATTCCGAATCTGAACAAAATACCTATTATTCTTTTTTATTCTTATCTATTTATTTGATTTAGACTTCCCACGAGAACATGGTCTTGGGAAAAAAAAATAAATCAAAGAGTAGAAAATGATTATTAAAGTAGAAAATGATTATTAAAGTCTGCAAACTGGAGTAAGAGATACAAGCCTCTCCACATTCACTTCAAAACTACGGATGCTTTGAAGGGGACTGGAATAGCAGAGTAATGAGCATTACTTAAAACACTGCGTGCTGCTTCTATAGAAACTAGAGTTTTCAAATAAAACAGAATGCAGTGTTAGATAGAGCATAATATTTATTAAAAATATATCCTGAAAATATTAGAAAACTTCTAACATTTCAGAGAACAACTAGCCTTTCAAAAGGGTAGCTAAGCTTCAGTTTGAGACAGGTTTGTTTCGTTTCTTTTTTTTTCTTCAAATTAAATGGTCTAGAACAAGAAATAAAGCATCCTCCTCACTATGGACCAGATGTGCTGATTCAAAATATGTGCTACTTCATTTTATGCACAAAGTTATTTGCAATCAGCTGATTTGGTTTAATAATTACCAGTAGGCAGGACATGCAAGAACCCAACAGTGCTTCTTGAAGTGCCTTCAGTAACACAACAGCATTTCTCTTCTCTCAGATATTGAATTTTGCTATTTTAAACAGATATAATACCGTACATTTAATGCAATTTAACTTATTAGGCAGGATTAAAACCACTGTGAAAGATTGTAAAAGATCATATTAACAAATCATACTAAATACACAGGCAACCTAGCTCTTCAAAAGGATTTCGGATGACTGCAGGAAATAAATTAGCAAAAATATGACAGGAAATCATTACAGATTGACTCATTAAGAGAGAGAAAGAGATGAAATAAAATCAAACCCTATCAGAATCAAGGTGCATGGCTACCTCACAGCCATTAAGCAATACAGTCCTTCCAGTTTCCCTGATGACAGCAAATTAGCCAATAAGGAACTCATGCTGTGACCGTTTCTGCTACCAAACTTAATTCATTTAATCAAAATTCAGGTTATCCTATATTATATGGGCATGTAAATGTTGTTTTAGAAAAGGTTTTTAAGATTTCCAGTACGTGAACTCTTAAAAAATTTCTCATTTGGATTTGTCACAGGTCGATCTCTCTTCCTTAATACTGTATGTTTTAGATTCCCTACTGGAGAGGGGATTATCACTTTGTAGAACTACAGTTCATTTAATGTTCTTTCCAGTTCTCAGTCCTCTGGCCAATAAGAGCTGAAATGCTTTGACTTCTTTAATCCTAAAGGGTTAGTTCAATTTCTTCCACCTGCTGCTCCCTCGGTGGGATGTCAGTCTGGTGCTCAGAACTGCACAAGGTCAGCCTTGGGCCGTTACCCCTCTGTTGCTTCCCCTTCCCATGAAACTTTCTTGTGAGATATAATCCCTTTCCAGAATAAAATATGCTTCACGATTTTTTCCAAACCCCTTGGCCTCCAGGTGCCGCGAGGATTTATCAACAAGCAAGAAATCAGTTCAGTTTTTTCTCCTCAACTCAACTCAACTCATTCAACTCAACTTCTGAGATGACATCAGGGTTATCAACTCAAACGCATAATTAAAGAACTCAGGAGCTGGGCTCTAAACTGACTTTAATTCCATTCCTGTTCAAATAAAATGGCAAGGACCTATGAGCTGCAGAGCCTTCTTTCCTTTTACAGGAAACTGCTCTTGTTTTCAGGACCAGGCGAAAACTTAACCTGTTGTGAAAGATCTTTGTGGGTACCATCTTTGGTTCAAGATTACGGCAAATAAGTGGAAGTGGCTTTTGGCTGTGGTGACAGAAATCCAGGCACATAGATATGGAGTAAATGCACTTCTTCATGAAGGGATGATAGCCAAAGCTGGGGAAAATCAATGAAATAAATAGAGGAACGTATCAGACCTCTTGGGTATGTGTGTACGAGGCCCAAACCATGCCCTTCCCTGGGGGACGCTAATGCCGTTATTTCATTGGATCCAACTCCAGCTGTACTTGTGGGACAGCCAAGGAGCGTGGCCTCAGAAGGAAAACTCTTCTTGAAGTCAGTACAAAAACACTGGTGAGGGAAGCTTAAGAAATTTTAAGGGTGGGTAGCACGTAAAATCCTTTTATGGAAGTAACCCACATGCATTGCTCCTAAAAACAACCACCATTTAAAGGTGGGAGACCCCTGTGACAAGGAAATAGTCGTCTCCTAACTAGTCTTCACATCCTTGACACCAGGTGCCCTGTTTTCCTTCTGAAAAATTGAAACAACTTTGGAAACGCTTCCGAAACACTAAGGGAGGGTTTTCAAAGGAAAAATTTCAACTTCAGAATTCTTGAGCAGAGTTAGGATTTCTTGTATAAATTGCAGCATGTTCTAACACCATTTTCCAAGACAAAGGTTAAAAGCACAGAACCCCTTGAATCTACTCTTCTTCCTCACACTTTAGGATCCAGTAGATGTGGATCCTCAGAGAAGCACAAAGTATTGGCTGAAAATTACTGCCTTAGAGAGAAACACATCAGCAGTGATACCAATAGTCCACCGAAAAAAGGTAAAGCAGAGAACAAAAAAGAGATTACAGAGAATGAGCTCACATGACAAGAACTTTCATGGAATATCCATGCAGGGAAAGCTCTTGCACAGGATTTAAAGATCGGGAAAGAAAATACACTTGATATTACCTTTGAACAAAGGTGTCTCTTGCTTAGAGGCAAAGTGTTTTTACCTTTGAATTTCAATGCCATCAAGTTCTTCCATAATGATAAAGGGCAGAAAACCCCTCAGTTTTTCTCCTTTACATCATGCCCTGGTTTATATACTTCTGTTGGAATCATTTGTTTCCCTTTAAATCACAATCTTTATCTCAGAATAGATGACAAGACTCTAATCTGTTGGCTTTATCCAAACCTTTTCTATTCTGTTTCTGAGAAGACACTCTCACACGACTGAGTCTGCTCCAACTCATCATCTACATCTTTACCAGCTTCTCACATAACCTGAATATTACTTTAGAGCCGTTGCTCTGCAAGGAAATAGTAGCCAAGAACTTATTTTATGTACTTGGTAAATGATATGAAATTAAAGAACTCACTCTTAAGGGTTAAACACAATGATCATTGATTACAGTTATGAATAAAGGTGATCTACAATAGCCAGCACCTCCTTGCTACCCTCCCTGATGAAAGAATAATGGCAAAATACTCCGAGTGGGTTTTAATCTGCTGCTCCTGCATGTGGAACGATTTATTCTAGGATTTAAAACCGTGCTTAATTGCATATTAAGAGATGGCAATATGCACACCTCGTATTTCATACTGAAAACGATCTAGGCCGGCTCACCCCCCAGAGGAGCTCACGACAAAGGCCTGCTCCACGCAGAGCGGCGCGTTAATATTCTGCACAGACTGTAATTGCCATTCTACTGCTTTTTGTAATATTCATGTTTGTAAGCAGTTTCGAATAGCAGTCAATTACTTGTTCTTTTGGAACGTTCCCCCTGCATTTATGTTACGAGCCCTCCAGAAGAGAGTCACCGACTGGTGGGAACAATTTTGCGGGAAAGTAGGTACATTTTTTTAGGTTTCTTTTGACTTCGTGCAAGTCCGAAAGTATTTCTTTTGGCTTTGTTTTTCAAAAAGTTACCTAATTTGAGTATATTATCCCAATGTACTCGCCACAGAGACACATCACCGCCCTTTGATTTGTTTTAGGAAGATGCAGCACGACAGTAACACCACTGGAACTTACTGATGCAGGTGCTTAAAAGACTAATGCAAACTTGATACGGCTACTTTCAGACTATCCAGACCTATTTCAGACCACCCAAAGAAGGATCTCTGGATGCTAACGGTGTAAGTAATAAAGTGACAGAGGAGTAAACACAATACAAATATGAATGACCCATGAGAAGATTAGCATAAGGGTAAGACTTAAGGGTCGTTTTGATGTGAAACTCTGAATTAAAGAGACCGGGAAAATGTAATTGTCAGCCAAGTGTCGCCCTGCGCTGCTGACCCTCGTATGCTGTCCCAAGCTTTGGGGAAAGTGAAAGAAACTTGCATTTCCTATGAATTCCATTCCCTGTTTAGTCCCAGACTGGTTTTGCTGGGCTTGTTAATCGAAATACGACTTCTATAATATTCACATTGAAATAGTACGGCACCGAATTTAGTAAGCTGTGCAGAAGAGCTCAATCTGTTGAGTCTAAATCACTGATCAGGCTGCATGTTATCTATCATTTCCTAAGAAAGTAATCCTCTGCAAGACAACGGGACATCAGAAGCCCGGGTACAGATGGACTCTACTGAAAAGGACTCATGCGAATCTCCTCCTTCCCATTTCCAACCCGAAATAAAAGATTCAGGTGCTTCAATCAAGGAAACCACTTTGGGTTTATAAACTGCAACCCTACAGGCAAGTTGCACAGAAACCCAAAATTTAAGAAGCACCAATGTCTTTAACTTTTCCTACTTCCTAGAATAGATGTTTCCCACTCCTTGTACCTACTGCTGTCAAAAGCCTGCTCTGAAAGATTCCCCTCTTTCCCAGTGCTGTACCAGGAGCTCACTGAAAGATTTCATGCTTGGGAATTAGACACATGCAAGTGGAAATACTGGTATTTTTTTAGTCATGTCCCTCTGTGATACAATACAGAGAATTTCCATCTTTTTTTTTTTTAAATCAAGAAACATGCAAGCTAAAGATATAAAGATTTAATGGTGAGAAAGGCAGCAAAACCCCGAATAGCCAGTGACGGTGACTCACTAATCCACACTGAGAAGTGCACCCCCACTAGAAAAATCAGTTATTGCTCAGTCTCAAACATTAGCTACAAGGAGGCACACAAATTAAAAACCAGAAGCAACAGCAGGATGATAAGAAATCGGTTATTTTAGAGTTTATAACTAGACAGTCCTTGTTTGCATATTCATTCAGCATTTCCTCAAGTTTGGGACAGGCATTATTATTTCTATATTGTGTGTGAATCAGGCTGCAGAAAGCTGAAATTCTACACAGATCATAAAAACAAACCAAAAAAAACCTAAGTCCTTGTTTGCTCCTTTGCTTCCTTAGAAATCAACTCTCAAAGGTTTCTCTTTTCCCTGTTGCTCTCACATCTCATGACACAGTTACTTTACCTTCCCTAGTCCCAAATTCATATCCGTTCAGAGGCATTTCTGCCACAACTGCCCTTGAAGGGAAGAATGTGTAAAAACAGACTAAAGAAACAAGCACATACTTTTCATAACAAATATTTTGAGTTAGAGTTCTTACAGAAAAGAAACAGACGAAAGCAGAGGAGTAATTCTGCCTTTTTAAAAAAACCCATAATTCCCAGTTCTTGGTGCTCACATACCTGGCAGTATTAAATAATGTTGTGTGATGGCTTTACGTAGCCTTCAGTTTTAAACCTAGAAGGGACCACAAAGACCACACTGCTTGATCTGAAAGTTCAAGGGGGAGGGGATCACATTTATTTTCCCAGAAAATTAAGTTAATCATTTTTCAGAAAGATATTTTGCTTTGTTTTAAAGATGATAAACTCTCAAAGTCACTATTTTCCCTTGTCAGCTTCCAGTGTGTGGGCTGAATTTTCCAAATATCAACATTACAAAGTGTACTGGTGTAAAAATGAATCCATGCAAAGAAAATGTGAAAGCACTGATAAAACATTAAATAATCTATAGGTAGGGAATAGAAGAGGAGGCAATTAACGGCACTGAAGGTAAGGGGAAAATTAATAATGCAAGTAACTGGTGAGAGAAGCTGAAGGGATCACATTATATCAATATTTAGTAAAGCTTAAAAAAAAACCCCATCCAAACCCAAAAGCAAGAATTTTAAAGCATGTTAGGAACAGTAAAACCACAGAGAGAACCGAAACTACCATACTTATGCAAAAAGTACATAAGCAAAAAATCAGAAATAGTCCAGAGTTGTTTCTTCTCCAGTTCTGAAATGGAAGAAGAAAAGGATATTTCTACTCCATATGATATTGTGGACAGAACTAAAAGCTGAGGATATGAAACATCCTCCGCAACAGCCTAATGCTTTATGAAAAGATGCTCTCAAGTGCTTTCCAGGAGCACCTTCATAATATTTCACAGGATGAAAATATGTCAAGACCCACATTAAAACATCAAATAAAAAGTTTCCTGTGCAAAAAGCGTTATGTTCAATACAAGTGTAATATGTCAGGGCCTGGACTGTAAATAAGGAGCATCACAGGAATCAGACCTTTCTTTGACCCCAGAAAAATCTCGGCACAGATACTTGAAAAAAACCCACAAAATCACAGTTTACTTTTACATAGTTAATTAACATTAAAACAGCATGAAGAAGTGGAAAAGTAAAAGTCATTATCATGGCTAATCCTTTCAGGTATTATAATTATTTCTCAAATAACATTTGTAAGATGCCAATTTATTTGAAGTCCCACGGTTCACCACCTGTGATCCTGGATCCAACTGGCAGGCACTAAAACCTGCCTTTTATTTATTAACTTCGCAGACAGACACGTGCTTACCAGAATTCACATTAATTGCTAGAATTCCCCTACAAGTAACAAAGCCCTGAAGGTCTTGTTAGAAATACATCAACTGCACCTGGATGCCTAGATCTGAGTTGGTTTTTCAGAAAAAAAAAAAAATATAAAAATTTTCATCTGCCAATGATAGAAACAGTTATAATTCGATAAGAGAATTGGTTCATTGCTGCTCCTGCAGATCCTTGATATACCACAAGGGCAATTAATTAAATATGCCTTAATTTCAAGATAGTTATTAAAAAGACATCCACAGACTACACTGTCAACCTAGTCATAAAAAAATCCTGAAAATCTTGCTGTTTCACATGATGCATTTGACTTCAAACCTTGACTCTCTTCAAACTTCCTTCAGAAGAACGGGTTCCTCAGAATAACTTGGGCTTTTAGACTCCTGGCTTTAGACTCTGATTTATTTTAAGCCTTTGCAACTAGGCTGGTATTTTGCAAGTAAGATCAAATGACTACAGGCATCTCATCTTTATAAGCAAAATTCTAGAAATCTGTCTCCACCTGAGTCAAATTCAATAAAAATTAATAAATAAATCACTGCCTTGTGCAGACATTACAATAACATTTGCGGTGTTTATGCTGTACCATTTCCTGCTCCTGTAGAAATTCATTGGGAGCCATCACTTCTGACACATCAACCATCCTCTGTCCCTCACAGTGTATTCAGAGCTGTAGATTGTTACCGACTGAGAAGAGTAAAACAGTTATTCTCTTTCCTAATACTACACTGCTCATTAGAATGAAGTGGGCACGAGGAACGCACCTTTGGAGACATTAGAATTTCTCATGCCTGCAAAAGTGACTTTGAAACCTCTTTAAGACTTCCAGCAAGGATACTTAAAACCACAGAATCACAGAACGATCTGGGGTTGGAAGGGACCTCTGGAGATCATCTAGTCCAACCCCTCTGCCAGAGCAGAGGTTCTCCTGGAGCAGGTTGCACAGGAACTTGTCCGGGTGGGTTTGAAATGTCTCCAGAGATGGAGACCCCAAAAATGCCCTGCTTTGGTTCCTCTGCCCACACTTTTCTGGCAGGAGATTCAATCAGGAAGCACCTCAGGGTGACAAAAGAGGTGACAAGTCAGTGAAGGGTCCTTTAGCTCTAAAGGCAGAGCTCCTGCTTGTGGGCCTGGGGGTGTCCCAGCAGACCCGAGGCTGGTGTGGTACCAAGGTCAGACGGAAAAGCTTTGCCTGTTGCAAAGGTCTGCAGGAGCAGCCTCTGTCACCAGAAAGAACAAAAGCTTTACCATGGCAACTATGCAATGTATTTTTCATCTTGGCTATGTTTAGCACAGCTTATTTTATCTGTGTCTTTTGGGGGCTTGCATTAAAAACGTAAAGTTTCTTCCTCGTTCCAACCCTGCTCAGTCTTATTCCTTCTTAATTGCTGAAGCAATCTCAAATTCCTGATTTTGTGTGTCCTGATAACCCTTCCAAAATCTCTACTCTGTTTCCTCTTTTGAGTATCTTATGCTGCAATTTAAAAGTGTTCAATGAGAGGAGTAAGAGAGGGAAAATATCCGACATGAAAGCGATGACAAATAATACAGCTTATGCTATTAAGGGTTGTTATCTCTTTAAACCGCATTTGCATGTATTACCGAGGATGTATTACTGTAACTTTCTTACGGGAATTAGAACAGAAGTGGCTGATAAGGAGAAGTTTGAAAATGCAAATATTTCAGGTCTGCTAAATGTGGTTCTCCCAGTGAATAATGGCACAGAGAGAGAACCCTATTTCACAGCATCAAGTAGGAGACACAACGGGGACAGACTTCGGTGGCAGGTGCAGGGAGCATTAAGAATCTGTTTCCTAAACAACAAAAAATGATGAAATCAGACCATATGTAGGATCATAACAAAAATTACTGATACAAAGTAAGGAGTATGTGAAGTCGAAGAAAAAGTTATAAATCCCTAGATGAAAAGAAACTGAATTATACTTAAATAAACAGATTCCAAATTCTTAGTTTAAATACTTATTCTATTATTTTAAAAGTGCCCAAACTCAGCAACTCTATAATAATATTATCATATTACAAATCCAAAGGTTAAATGCAGTTTGACTGAAAAATGGAGTCTTCCAGGGGTTCCAACAGGCTCGGACTTCTTCCTCAAATAAATATTTTAACACATACATAATATAAATTAAAAATATTAATAAATATTTAGTTAATACTGTTAATTCAAGTTGTTTCAACATAAAACAAATTGCTTGGACAACTGCATATGCTGCATGCATAATTTATCTATACAGCTTTACATATAGCACTATAGAGCTATATGCAGCTCTTCTACTATTTCAGCATATTCTATCCATCATGATCAGGGCTTTTTTTTTTCCTCCCCTATTAAGTAATTAACTATTAAGTAATAGTTTCAATTACTCAATTCAAGGCAATAAAATCCAGACAGCAAAAGCCAAAAATCATAAGCTATTATGAAAGGG
The DNA here is from genome assembly GCA_013400055.1 of Nycticryphes semicollaris. NCBI lineage: Eukaryota > Metazoa > Chordata > Aves > Charadriiformes > Rostratulidae > Nycticryphes > Nycticryphes semicollaris. The sequence goes on from VXBJ01002997.1 coordinate 336,583, forward strand.
GGAAAATATTAACTGTAAAAAATGAACAGAATGGGAAACAGATTTCAGAGATTCTGGCAAAAAAAAATAATAATCTATCACCTGTATAGAAAGGAGTTGGGACTAAATGAGTCCCTCTGACCTCAGAAGCTATGAATCGATAACACAATTTAACTTTCAAATGCGTTTAAAACTGTTTGCAAGGAAGTTACGATGCATGTTCTGAAACTGAAATGCAGGCTAAAGAGCATTTTGAAGAACAGCTCTTATGCTAAATAGAAATATATAAAAATGAGTAAAAAGGCTCTTGAATATTATTATCATTAGCATAAACCAACCCAGGAGGGTACGTATGATTTGGAATGCGATTCAAGTGATCAGAGCTTTCAGCTACTCGTTATTTGGATCCTCACACACACATGTAGCACCACTGTAAATGAGCCCAACTCAATGAGGTCTAGATCAATGGTGCCGTCCAGTCTTCAGCTGGATTTCCCCCCCAGTTTCCAAGATCCGAAATCACTGTTTTCTCCATCTTTATAGCTAAAAAACATGATGCGCAGGTGTTAACAGCGACCAACGAATATAGAGCAGGGCCACCAGAAACAATCTGCTTGAGAAATACAGAATTCACAGGACTCCAAAGATGAAAACCCCAAGAGGCTTCTTTTCATGCAAACCAGTCACTTCTGCCCCAAAACCACCTCTTTGAAATCCCTGCCTCCTGGTGTCTCATCTACACCTTGAATTTTTGTTACTGACGGAAGAAGAGTTTTAACCTCTTGCACTTTGAAATCCTGACTTGTGGGACGTCTTAACAGTTTTCTAAAATGTGTCAAATTCAGTAAATATTCTGTAAAACCTCTTTCCTGATCGACTAGCATTAATCAGTAAATCCTCATCCTCACTTCCCGAAAAAAAAAACCCCAAAAAAACCCCCCAAACCTGGCATATTTAATTAGAATATTTTTTTCAATTTCTTCCCAAACTCAGGAGCGGAGCAAACCAGCAGTGGAGTTTTGCCTCCTCCCCCCCCTCCCTTGTAACTATTTCAGATTTTGAGCATAATTATCGATATTAATATATAAATAGGAGTGCAGAGTTCAGATTTATGGCCAAAAGGGTCCTCGTGTATTCTAGTCCCAACCCTCACCCTGAGACTTTAGGTCACCACCAGAAGATGCTCATTATGAGTGTACTTCAGTAAAAGAAGTTTGATACCTAAACTGTGTGCTGTCTTCTTCTTCACTCCCGAAGTTGAACAGCGACTTTTCACGTTCTAGAAGACTGTTACAACTGGTCCTCCCCCTCTGTCCCCTCTTTTCTAGTTTATTCGACGGAAACAGACATTTTTGTCCACAGTATGTTAAAATATATTAAAGACTCAGACAAAGAGTCCCATGCAAATTCCCTATCAAACACAAAAATGCCCTATTCTGTGACTTAGTGACGAGTTGTTGTTTTCCATCAGAGTTAGGCTGATGGCTGGACTAGGTGATCTTAAAGCTCCTTTCCAACCTGGGCGATTCTATGATTCTATTTATTGTATTTTTAAACAGATCCCTTCCAACCCAAACCATTCTATGATTCCATAATCTCAGACATAAACCTTCCTCTGTTAATCACTTGTCCATCAGTCCAATCCCAGCAGCACAAGCTCTGCTTGTTTTGGACCCAAACTCGGGATGGCAGCTCCTTCTGGATGTGGTGGTGTTTGCTGCAGTCCATAAGCACGTGAGCTCAAATCCATATCTCCACCACAACTGCGGCCTGTGATAGTTTCAACTGAAAAACTTCACCAGGGAGTTTGTTCTAACACCAGCTCTCTCCTGATTAACAGCGAGCGGCAGAATTAGCTTGGTAGGTGATGACAAACACACCTGAGCACAGCCTTTCAAGCATTTGGCTCCCAACAAACAGCCAGAGCTAAGCCACAAGGTCCCTGCCCGGAGTTCAATCCAAGCACACAGAGATACAGAATGTAAAAGAAAAATATCACAGAATAACAGAATCTCAGGGATTGGAAGAGATATTGAAAGCTCATCCAGTCCAATCCCCCTGCTGGAGCAGGAACACCCAGAGCAGGTCACACAGGAACGTGTCCAGGTGGGGTTTGAATGTCTCCAGAGAAGGAGACTCCACCACCTCTCTGGGCAGCCCCTTCCAGTGTTCCCTCACCCTCACTGAGAAGTTTTTCCTCATATTTCAGTGGAACCTCCTCTGTTCCAGCTTGTACCCATTGCCCCTTGTCCTGTCATTGGGTGTCACTGAGAAGAGCCTGGCTCCATCCTCCTGACACTCACCCTTTATGTATTTATAAACATTAATGAGGTCACCCCTCAAACATGGCTTATCAAAGAAGAACATGCAAAGAAGAGAGGCAGGTTTTCTCCCCTCGATGGCATCCTGCGGAAGACACTTTGTGGTTACACCATGTCGTGGTGAGCTACATCACGAGGTTTTAAAAGCACTTAAAGTTTTTCAGAAAGCACCGAGCAAAGATCAGTTAATCTTCCTGGCATTGGGTTTTAAAGCAGTGATGGTTATGGGTAAGCTCTATAAAGAGATTTTCAAAGGTATATTTAGCAAAAAAACCCCCACCCAAACAACAAATGAGGTCCCAAGGGAGCAGCCTGATGTTCTAAGTCCTTATGTACAGGACTGTCCCACGTGTTCAGGGAGAGGCAAATGAGCCCAAAGCTCAGAAATCCAAAGATATTAACGGGTCCTGCAGAACCAAAAGAATATTTTGAAAGAAAGATGAAGTGATGATTTCACCAGTATCATTCCATAATTTCCATTTGCACTTTACTATATTTAACCGGGCTCTTATTAAAAGCCAGTTTTAATTATCAGTTGCAATTATTCTTCCAAACAGAAATCCATTATATCAGTAATTTCTAATTAGAAATTCTAAGGCTACAACTCTTCCCTCTTCCATTTTATGAAGACATGAAATACTAAAGCAGCAAATTAACTGTGGGGAAAAACATCAGGAGAACTACAGTGTTTTACATACTCCTTAGTTACTTTTATTTTCTACATTAACGCATGAGAATATGGGTCAAAAATATTAAACAAAAATCTGTTATTCCTATATTTCACATTAATTTGTCAGATTCCAAGATTAATGGATTTAGCCAATTAAGGAAGGACATAAAAATACACCGAGTAATCTCTGTACTTTTCTGGTGTAGTTAATTAGATCCTCTCCTACCATTAATTTATTTTTTTTTAATTTGTAAAGCCAGGGGCATGGATAGCTCTTTAAAACTGTGGGTCACAGACAGATAAGCTTGTTCCAAGAGTATGCAGATACAAACTCGCTCAAATCACTCAGAATTTTAAAGTAAGAAGTATTCAATATTTATCAAAGGATGTATCCGCAAACCTACATAACCTGAGCTGAGCAAAATTCCTGTTCCAAAAAATGACTGAATTGAAAGTTGCATATTCTGGAATGAAAATGCTTCACAAATTACATGTAGCTTAGCACAATTCCTCTTCATGAGGAAGTTAAAATAAAAATGTTGAGATATCCAGATGATTCATTTAGAAAAATCAAACGGGATTTTGTTTTAAATCCCAGTCTGTGTTGGAAGACATCTTCAACTTTCAAAAAAATCTTAATTGTGCAAATATAAAACAGAAATTTGCTTGGATAAATGAGCTATTTTTTTCAATTTCTGTTTTTCACCACATGTTTCAGAGTTAGTTGCAAGCCACCCTCACTACGTGCCTCAGATAATTTCTTTATTTCTCCTATCTGCCAACAACAATAAAAAAGAAACAAACAATAGAAGGAAACACAAACAGGTATTTGCACACATCTAATCATACCTAAAGTTCAGAGTCCCCGAGGTGTTTAAGCTGTAGACATGGAATGCCTTTGCAATTAGTAGTGTTGCTTACGTAACAAACCAGGATTAAGAGACCTGTCAGCTAACAAAGCTTCATTTATATAAAGTATTATCCTTCTGAGAATTCTAATTCAAGTATTTATGAAGAAATACCTTTCAAGCTGTTGTTTGGTGCATTTTAAACTGCAACCGTATTGTTAGTTTTGATGACAAAACAAGACAAAAAATATTTTAATCCTTTTCAGATTAATGCCTACCCAAAAGTAAAACCACCCGAAGTCAGAAAAGAAAGCCCCATAAACTATGGTGAGATTATATGAAAGTCCTGTTTCAGACCGTGGCTTGTGGTTGGTTGATCAAGACGTGTTAATCTTCCATGAAACGCTTTGAATGCTGGATGAGGAAAATATAAAAAAATTAATTGCTGTATGAGTTTTAAAAGAAAAAGAAGAGAAGAGAGAGGGTCTACCATCTTTCCGTAGCAGAAGGCAGAGTAACAATTTAGTGGGAGGAAGCAGAAGCGGAGCAGGGATGTAAATGTGGCTCTAAATTCTTGATTATGGGAGAATTAAATTATTTCTCTGTGTGAACAGAAAGGGTTGCTTAAAAAACCATAAAACCATAAAGGGTTAAAGGGAACCTTGTTAAGTGTTTTGTCAGAAAATCTTTCTGTTTCCACTTGCACAATAAACATACATTTCCTCACCTGTAAAGTTGGGAGGATTTTGAGGCTCTTGGTAGTAGAAAGTCTGAAAAATCAGTACTGTGGACTAACCAATGGCTAAGATTTGGAGCGAGAACATATGCAAAGTAATTAAAATGAGGCAGATGGAGGGCTGCAGGTAACAGATTTCACGTGAAAATGGATTTGGTCCTGAAGCTGAACAGCTCAAGTAACATGTGCATTTTACTGTCCTGAATTTTAGTCCACAAACCCTAATTATAAAGAATAAATTTATAAAATCAGAAAACTTCATAATTGTTTCTTTTCAGTTAATGAACACAAGTCTCTGTGCCCTCAGGTGTTGTCTCCTGCTCCACAGGCACCTTCCCTACCACGTTAGACCTTTCTTCAGTCGCTCGAGGAGGCACAAATGAAGGTTTCCATTTCTTGATGGGGTGTGGGATAAAGCAGAATGAGATTATCCCCCTTCTATTCTGTTCTTCATCTCCTACTCATTGCAACAAACCAAACACATGTTTAAGTGCTGGATAACTTTTGCATCATGAAAATTAGCATTGTAACATGAAACATGAAATCTAAATCTGAAATAAAATATTTCCACATTCTGTCCAGTTTTACTAAACACAATTCTTTGTGGGTCCAGCTGGATACTGAACTCGTATTGCCTGCAAAGCCAACCATTTACACGTTGCAATAATTGTTTCAACTAATCATTTCTAGTATTTTCCAAATTATATAGCCAGATCCTAAAGCCTATGCAGCCTATTTACTATAGAGTCTGATAACTTTATTTTTGTCCATATGGAAATTTTCTTTATGTCTCCTTTTTCCGAATGTGCTTTTGAAGTGAGGTGTCAGCATTCCTTGGGTTCTTAAACCTGGGCATTGTACAGGATGATCCAGTTAGTCCGCTTTAGGAAATGAACACGGACAGACAAAACACTTCCCAACACCACTTTTTGGGCCCTTCTCTGAAAGAAAAGATGAAAAGATGACAGTACCTGGTGGGCCTCCAACAGCTGCTCCGCAAACTGACGGACTTCGGGGAGGAGTAGAGATATTAGAGAATTTCTTAGGATGTTGTTCCTCGCCAGCAAACCCAGTGTGTGTGAAACAGTGTGCAAGGCCTGAAACTAAAGAGAAATCACAGTCAATTTAATTTTTCCAAACACGGCTCCATCTTTTTTTACCTCCCTAAAACTGCCATCACGCCCAGCTGCTGTCACAGGAAGGGGGTGACCACCTTGCACATCCAGTAACTCCGGCTGTCACAGGCAGAGGAATAAACAAACCGATTCTTTGCCACTCAAACACGTGAGCAAGTTAAGGGTGATACTGGAGCTTTCTGTCAATAAGAGTAATCAGGAACAAACCTGATTAAATGCTGACTGATAGAAGACACGATGTTATTTTCAAATTCAAACAATTCCCTGTCTACTTGCTGTAACCAAGGCATGTCTCCTGAACCACAGGAAGAGCGATATGAACTTACATAGGGATTGTATCAGCAATTTTTTAATTTTTGCCACAGTCTTTACTATTAAAAAAAAAAAAAGGTCATTTTCTTTGTGCTCTGAAATGGCAATGTACAGTAATTAAACATATCACTCTACAAAGTAAACACAATGCTGTTTTGTAAAACACTAGTAGAAGAAATTATCATTTCTATATACAAATGTACTGGTGTTCTTTGAAAGAAAAAGCAATACACATTAAATATAATGACTAGAATTTATATTTTCATATCAGTGTATACCCCTACAACTTTAATATTCAGTGTCCCTTTGTAATTGACCATTTTTGACTGACAAAAGGATACTCTGTCTCTAAGAATAACTTCCATGTCTTAACCACTCCAAAGCAGACCACCACATCCAATTAACCACCGGGTTGATTACTCTGGCCAACTCATGTGTGTATACGCACACACATTTAAATAAGAATAATTGCCCACCATTTACAGGTTTGCATAGGATGAATACTCCTGGAAATCATTTCCAACCACCCAAAAGGCAGGAAGGTGATCCAGCAGTAGCCAGCGTGGATTTATTAAGGGAATTTGTGGATTTATTATGAGAGCAATCTCCTATTCACAGGCACAACAATCAAACTTTCATAAATCTGTGCCGCTAATCACCTCATTTTAGCATATAATGCCAAACCAAATATAAATAGAGAACTAGAAAAGAAGTTAAATGCAAACAGAACAAGTTTATAGCATATGAGCAATAAATCTGTAAATAGCAAACAGACTTTGAGTTTCAAAGCAATGCTTGTGTATTGCTAATTAAGCTCAGGAAACATTCACACTGATAATACTTCAAACAGGATACAGTTTCATTAAAGATGAAAGCCTATCTTCAGCGCTCAATTCCACCAGAAGTCTAAAAAGGAACAGAAATCTTTTAATCCCTTGGGCTCACGCTCTTCAAGGATTCGCAGGTAAACCCAAAATTTGATTGTAAAAAAATATACCATGAGAAACAAAGAAATAACGGAGCCCGGTTCCCTGTTCAGGAGCTGCATTGTCTGTCCCTAATCATCATCCTCCTCCCCAGTTTTTGCTCACAACCCGTGTTCCTCGGGACACAGCGTGGGAGCCAGCAACGCCATGTGGACTGTCCACCCGGCTCCTGCCAAAATGAATCACAGAATCACAGAATCTCAGGGATTGGAAGGGACCTTGAAAGCTCATCCAGTCCCATCCCCCTGCTGGAGCAGGAACACCTACATCAGGTCACACAGGAACGTGTCCAGGTGGGGTTTGAATGTCTCCAGAGAAGGAGACTCCACCACCTCTCTGGGCAGCCTCTGCCAGGGCTCTGACACCCTCACCCTGAAGAAGTTTTTCCTCATATTTCAGTGGAACCTCCTCTGTTCCAGCTTGTACCCATTGCCCCTTGTCCTGTCATTGCCTGTCACTGAGAAGAGCCTGGCTCCATCCTCCTGACACTCACCCTTACTGTCCTGCTTGCCTCAAACATACTAATTTGGGCTCTCCTTCACCCAACCATCACTTTTAATGACTACTGGAAATTATTTTTGACCTCCCACTTCTTTCCACGTGATTTCAAACTGGTTATCAGTTTTAAAAGTTCCCGCAAGAGGAAACCAGTGATGAGCAAAACAAACAGCCCACTCATATAAGCCACCTTTCCTCAGGAAACCGAGATAAAAAGTCATTACTTACGAATTATTTGTTCAGAATTCATTTATAAGAATATGTTGTACTTTTTCTTTAATGTCAGTTATTAAAGCCTTATGAGTTTAGTTCCTTCAAGAGTTGCACAACCTGCAACTCTGAAAACCCCACTGGAGTTCCTGCCTCACCAGTTTACGACTTTAGAGCCAAGTAACTCCTCCCCAAACGACTGTTGTATTTGGCAATACAGGATTAAAGGCAAATAGTTATTACAGGTATCCTCAAACCCGTATTTTTGCCTTTCAATTCAAATCACCCTTTTTGTTTGCTGATTTAGTCCAATTGAAAAATTTGCTTCTGCACAGAAAACTTCGCAGTATCATACAATGGTTGGGGTTGGAAGGGATTTTAAAGATCATTGAGTTCCAATCCCCTGCCCTGGGGGCAACCTCCCACCAGACCAGGTTGCTCCAAGCCCCATCCAACCTGGCCTTGAACCCCTCCAGGGATGGGGCAGCCACAGCTTCTCTGGGCAACCTGGGCCAGGCTCTCACCACCCTCACACCAAAGAATTTTTTTTTTTCCTGAGATCTCATCTAGATCTCCCCTCTTTCAGTGTCAAACCCTTCCCCCTCGTCCCATGGCCCCCCTCCCTGATTAAGAGTCCCTCCCCATCTCTCCTGGAGCCCCTTGAGGGACTAGAAGGGGCTCTAAGGTCTCCACGGAGGCTTCTCTTCTCCAGGCTTAATCCCCCAGCTCCCTCAGCCTGTCCTCACAGCAGAGGGGCTCCAGATCCCGGAGGATCCTTGTGGCCTCCTCTGGACCCACTCCAACAGGTCCATGTCCTCCCTGTGCTGAGGACTCTGGAACTGGACACAGTGCTCCAGGTGGGTCTCATGAGAGTAGAGGGGCAGAATCCACTCCCTCACCCTGCTGGCCATGCTGCTGGGGATGCTTTTCATATCTTACTTGTCATGTTGCTTCCTTCATTAATTTGATGCCTGTTATTTATCTCTCCCCCTGTTTATGCTGCACTTTCTCTATTATCTTCAAGTCTTGATAAGTATTATTCCAATTCTTTGCTCTGTGAGCTCCATCTCAAGCCCTCGCTCTGCCTTTACTCCTTGTTCTTGCTTCTCTCCAGTCTTCTAAACCTGATGTTCTCTACTAGGACCATCACTCAGCTTCACTGCTTTATATGACAGTATTTATTTCTATGATTTTTTTCTTACAGAGCTTTAGCTGAAAACCACTCTGACAGACAGCGTGACACACAGGAGGGGCAGGTCTGTTTGCAACAGGTTTGAGTACAAAGATCAAAATCCTTTACAAAAACCAAGTTGGAATGCAAAAGGTGATGAACAACTCTGATGCTAGTGCTGCCCATTTTTTTTAAATACCTGCTATAAATATTCCATTGATTATGAAGAAGCAGCTCTAGATTCAAAGACTTCCCTGCCTGCGAGATTAAAGTTTATGTTACTCTTGATTCCTACTTCTTAACTAGTCCTTGTAGAAGCCTAGAAGAGCCAAGCACTGATGCTGAGTTGTCAAGCCACGTTCAGAGTGCAGAGGACACCAAGCAACAAGGGTGAACTCACTCAGAGCAGAAAAGTTAAGGACTCGATTTTTTCACCTGAGAACTGCTTAGGTAAGGTCACTGGATAAATTACAGAAATCACGTATTCTTTAGTTTTTACATTTTTTAAAGTGTGAGCTGGTCATCCTTAAAGAAATTCAGGGATGTAAATCAATGTCTCATTTAAGCGTGTGAGATTTGCAGACAGTCCTCCCAAATGAAAATGGATTTCAGATGTTCAGTTCCCAACCCTTCACTCTTCTTCCCTCTGCCCACCACGTGCGAGCTACTCTGACCACCGCTTAAAGATGCCAAGCATGTGGCACGACTAGCTGGGAAAAACAGAGATACCATGTTCAGGGCTGTAGATTTTACTACAATTTAAGCACTAAAAAGTTAGGTGAGGAATACACGACTGTCTCTGCAACTGGCTGTAGGAAACGGGCTCGGCAGAGCTTCCTTCTCACTCCTCTCCTATCGCCACAACACAAACACTCACCCTTTGGGCACACAAAAGTGTTTCCCGAGAAGCTTGACCAACTTCAGCTATGAGAAAAGGTTCATTAGTAAACAGGCATGAGAACAGAGAAACCTGAAGATTCTCATAATTAAAGTATGTCCACATGTTTTAAGTAATGCTTGAGGAGGACTACCAAAACCCCTCGTGGTATACAGCCACCTTCACAAGCTAGAGAATCTAAGAGGCAATTTTCAGAAAAGGGGAAAAAAAAGGAGGAAAATGGGAGGAAAACAGCACCATCTCCATTGAAAGCAACAAATTGATTTTTTCCACAAAGAGCAAGACAAACCTTAGAGCAGGGGCAGCCCTAGACTTCCATCTGGGGGTGACCAGAATGGAACCAAAGAGCTGCGGTATCATCACTGATGCGATGGAGCTATGGGGGTCATACCATCCCTGTGAATAACCACTCACTCCAGTACCCCTGAGACTAAAAAAAAAAGAACAATTTTAGGTCCTTTTGCCCAAAACCAATGCTAGAATAACAGAAAACAAGACCTAGATGGAACCCCAATGCTTTTACACAGGGATGATAAGGGAAGGACTGAGGCTTTGATGTTGCTGTCCCATGTGGTCTCAGCTGCAACTATCACAGAGATGCCAAAGCAGCAAAACGCGATGCTACAGAAAACTGAGATGCCATTGACTGGAGAGAGACTGGGGCAGAGGAACAAAAAAACCCCAAAAACCCAAGCAGCTTTTGATATATATTTCCTACCATAGTCAACAAAACCAAGAACTTCCTATATTCTTGGATTAAGGGTCCCCCATTTATTTAATTTGTAAATTAAGAGAAAAGGCCTATTCATAGAATCACAGAATGGTCCAGGCAGGAAGGGACCTCCAAAGGTCATCCAGTCCCACCTCCCCGCAGTCAGCAGGGACACCCCCAACCAGACCAGGTTGCCCAGGGCCTCTTTGAGCCTCCCCATAAGTATCTGCAGGGAAGGGGCCTCAACCACCTCCCTGGGCTACCTGTTCCAGTGCTCCACCACCCTATACCATCCCTCTTCCTAGTGGAAATAATCTGTAATACCCTGAATAGTAGTTAATGACTTGGAGAAAAACGGGTAATGACAGTATTTCTTATTAGGAAAAGGGATGGTGCTGACAAAAGAGTATTACAGGCAGGTTGGAAATGATGAATATAACTTTTTTCGCTCTAATGGTAAAAAATAAATAAATAAAAAAAAAAGATGCTGCTCAGTTCATCCTGTAACTGTTGAATAATTGCAGCTTTAGTGCATGAGGTGTATCAGCTGAGGAGGGAAGGTGAACAAAAGTCTTGGAGGCAGATAAAAAAAAAAAAAAGTCTTTCATTCATTCCTGCCCGGTTCCTCCTATGATCCACTTCACTGAAGTAAATGAGCATCAGTCAGTTTGGTGATTGCTTTAGACTGCAGTGATTTACAAGACAATGGATTTTGATTACCATTTGACTTAAATAGCTCTCCACATAGGACAACAGATTTCGGCAAAAATTTAATTCAACAGTCAAGAGCCTCACACACTGACTCCTACAAGACCATAAAATCCTGGTGACACATTTTACTGTTCACGTGGATGAACGGCTCTTTCACTCTATAAGCAAAATTCTTTGGCAGGTGAAAACGCACCATGTCCCCAGAGCTGTGATACTCCCCGTGGGACTCCATTAATTTAGGAAAACTGAAGCCCCCTGGTTTTGTACTCGGGAACCACCGGTGACGTGAACAACTATTTTTAAAATCTTATTTGTCCTTGAGCAGATGAGTCTCTTCTAAAGTGAGGAGTTAAGGACTGTCCTGACAAAAGATACTGGAGATGATAAACAGGGGAATTTATTGTCACCCACGACTGGTTGGAGCACATGTTAAATACATACTGCTGTGTGTTTTCAAACCAGGGTAAGTTTATGATTACTCTCTTCCAGACATTTTCAGTAATTAATTAATCAATCACACAAACTGTATCCTAACTAAGAACAGATTCAAACCCATGTTTCTGATTAATGAGGTTTTTCTTTCCAATTGCACAAGCACATTTCATAATTGCCAATGAGATTCCAACATCCCTCTATTACTTTTCAACTTCTTACTAGCATGAAAAATTTTGACTCCTTTCTCACACAAACATCCAGCAAAGTCATTAAACTAAGGAGGTTCAGAGGGAACACGAGACAGAGAAAAAAATGGAAACAGGCAGCAAAGTCTCTGTTGTCCACCTCTTGTTGGAAAGAGACTGTGAATACGGTGGGGCAGAAGGCAGTGGTGTTTGCTGAAGAGGAAGGCAGGACAAGAAAACAGGCTCTTCTGAGCCCTCTACACAGCTCGACTTTAGAATCCTGAAGAATCCTGTACCATTGTCTTCTATTTTGCACTTTAACTCCTTAAAACAAGAGGTCCAAGAAGCAGACACAGATCTCTGTACAGAACCCAGGGTGAAGGTCAGGATCTTAAAGACTGAGGGGGGATCTTTTCAATGCTTATAAATACTTAAAGGGTGGGTGTCAGGAGGATAAGGCCAGTCTTTTTAGTGGTGCTTAATGACAAGACAAGAAGGAACAGGCACAAATTTGAACAAAGGAAGCTCCATCTAAACATGAGGAGGAACTTCTTGACTTTGAGGGTGTCAGAGCCCTGGCAGAGGCTGCCCAGAGAGGTGGTGGAGTCTCCTTCTCTGGAGACATTCAAACTAGAATTAGACACAGGATCTTCACAAGCTTTTCTGTGGCAGCCACAGCAGTTGATGGAACTTCAGAGCGTTCCTGCTTCACCCGTGGCAGCTTTGTGACTCCAGGCTCCTTCTAGGTATTTCCAGAAGGCTTCTTCCCAAAGACTGTGTGTCCGAGAGCTGTGTGCAGAATTCTGAGCTGCTCTCCAAACACACAGGGAAAGGAAATAAATTAAGAAGGGAAATTCAAGAAGCTACTTTTATTTGGAGTGCCTCGATTTAAATGGGTTCATATTTTAAGTAATATGTCCTTTTATTGGACCTCTCACACCTGGAATGATAGATATATTTTTTGGGGTCCCTTTTGAGTCATGTTAATTTGGAGTGTCGGGTCAAAAATTCTCCCCAAAGGGCACAGCTTTAGGCAACTGAATTCAGGCAGAATAGCTCTGAGCACATCATTGCTGGTTCCTATAGCTTCCAGTGCTTTATAATTAGAAACATCGCAAAGAATAGGACTCAACAATTACAGCAAGTAATTCTGCTGCTGTTTGTCTTGCTTTACACCTAATGTAGAGATAATTATCTCTTTTCCAGTTCTCAAAGGGTTGCTTTGGGTTTTTTTTTTTTAAGTTATTTAATTTGCTCTGCAGAACACTGGGACTGCTTTTGAAGATGAAGCATCCACAGCCATTTCTCTCTTTGTTCACTCTTTGCAGGTGTTTCTCCCAGCGCTTAGTCCTCCTTGACAGCTCCTGACAGTTTTTCAGGTGAGGATGGCAAAGGCAGAGTTGTGTCAAATACTACGGCTGCATCGGTGTCGATGCCTTTGGACAGTGAGTAAGGTTAGATACAACAAAATCCCTAATGTTTTTATACCGGAGGGATTTAAGCATCCTCCTGGAACCAAAATTTATACAGTTTGCCACTCTTTCCAGATGACAGCCTTATAATTAATGGTAATTTTATTTTCAACCTATAATCTTGATATTTCAATCACCATTTCAGTAAACAGCGATGATTAAAAGTGAAGCATAAAGTGTCCCTGGGAGATATCTGGTACACGGCACATGAAAAATCAGTTATACAACTTCCACTGCTAATTATGAATTCGACATATTTATTTCCATATTCAATTCAGTTTAAAGAAAGCTAAACCTCTAAAAAGGATTTTTTTCAGTATAAATATTGCAATTACTACAGACAACATCTGCCCTTTTTTTTCCTAGAAATCTGGAATCTATCATGATTATCCCTTAATAATTGTTTTATACAAATTTTAAACTCTTTAAATCTGTTTGACTGAAATAATGGCTGCTGATAGGAACCACTGTTAAGTCAATATTTTGGTGGAAGCAAGATATAAAACATCTCATAAAGAGCCATCTGTTTCAGTGAAGTTATTCAGAGAAAAGATGCCACTTGCAAATTACAGGGACATACTTCACCCTTCCTGAAGGATTGATAAAAGCACTTCGCAGACTTGAAACATCCCTGATCTACCAGGGTATTTTCTCTCATTTAAAATGTGACACCTCTCACTTAATCCTCCAATCAAAAAGTAATCCATCTCTGGATAACTTCTTGGTTGCTCTCCCACAATTAACATTATTTTAATTACTTATTAACTAGAGAAGTGGAACAGGTGGAAACACTGGACATCACCAACTATGAAGAAATCCTTAAGGAATGCCTGCTCAAGTTTTCTTTGCTCTGCATCCTGGAATCACACACACACACACACACACACACACACACACAATAAGAAAGGGAACAACACCTGCATGATTCAATACTGCACAAATGGCACCAATTCTCACATCCTTTCAAAAACACTGGCTAAGGACATCTTTAATTAAAAACCTAAGTATCCCCCCATGGCAACACTGAAATAGAAAGCACTATGGGATTAGACACAGGATGCTCCAGTCCTGGAAAAGCTTCAGTCGATGAGGAGTTCCTTTTGAATTTTAAAAAGTTTTTTAAAGTTCTATACTCGAGAACGGACTGAAACTTGCATGCAGGAGCAAGGACTTCTTCATATTCTTTAGAGCATTTCTTGTCCACAGCACAAAAAAGAACAATCACAAAAATCTCTGAGAAGTACTCTGCAAAATATAGTAAGGCAAACTAAAAGAGTGCATAAAACCAGGAGAATGTTACAAGGTGCTGAAATGCTGTAGGAAAGATGGAAGATGTTTCAACTTACCCTGTTGACACCGCTGCTTCTTAAAATAATCTTAATCAGATTTTTCTTAAATTCTTCCAGCTTCTTGAAACACTTCTTCAAAACATGATTAGATAATTTACTGTCAGTTATTAAACTGATCAAAACACGAACTGCTTCACTAAGAAGATTCGAAACTGGAATTTTAGGGCTGTTGTAAAAAACAGTCAGTCCGTCAAGCAACTGAGACACTGAATTGCATACGGTGAAAGAATCGTTCTCCATTTCTGTGAAGTCTGCTTGAAGAACTCCTCCTTCTGACAGTTTTCTTATTTCAAGCAGATGTTGCAAAAACCATACAGGAGCAGCCAGAGGTTCCTCCTTGCTGGTACGGCAAAGATCCAACGGGGGAACTTGTTCCAACCCACAGTTAAAAGTGTCGACACCATGCTGGGATTGGAGAAAATCAGAAGCTGTGCCTAAAGAATCGAACGCACAGTCATTAGAGACATCACACCCAGAGTCTTCCAGTTGGCTTGAGGAACTCGGAGGGTTTAAACGTTCCTGATCCAGAAGAGTTTCAGCAGAAGCATCTGGTTTTCCTGAAACAAACACAAAAGTTAGGTTTGTGTAATAATATACCACATGCTCATGGAAAGCCTCATCTATCCTTTCTCTTTTTGTTTCCTTGCAAAACTCATGGAATACCTGTGTCACGTTTGCTCCCCAAGAACTTCCCAGAACTAGAATTTAGCTGTGAAAGAAGGTGACATTTTTAAAGTCAAAACTTGCAGACGGCAGCGTCTATTTGTGAACAAGATGTTTTATGGTTACAGTAACAGGAACAGCAATTTTGAATTTAAAATTCCTGATGCTTTAAGCTTTCACCTATATAAATGGACGTCACACAAACAACTTAAGTGAACATCTATACTCCCTTTAGTTCCCAGAGAAGGAAATACAAGTAAAGTTTTGGGGCCCCAACATTTTCACTGCTTCTATTCTCAAGAACTCAGATGCTTTTAAAAGACGGTGAAGGTCTGAGATTATTATAACTGCATCAAGTAAGATCTTCTCCTTTATATGTTCTCTTTTTCCCCACGTCAGGTAAGGAAATCTAACAAAGTTGATACACGCCCCCCTCAATTGTTATGTTCTGTTCGTTTAACAAAGAAAACCATTCCGAATCAAAAATTTATCCATTTGCCACCTATCTCATGCCATCATCTTCAAAGCCACAAACGACACCCCAGAGGGTATGCACTGCATTCAGGCTATTAAATTTTCTTACACCACTGTAGAATTTCTCTCTTCCTATTTCACATGCAAGAGAGGCTTAAATTAGTGCCTCGGATTTAAGTCAGCGCCTCTGGGCACAAACTCAGTACCAGGTGACAACCACGTGCCACCAGTGCCGAAAGATGAGGAGTCAAAACAAGAGAGATGAGAGCAGGGAAGTGGGAGATGAACACACATAAATATCTGGGTGCCATAAAGAAAGGCTAGAACCCAACTGGCCAACCCCTGGCTGTGCTCTGCTCGCTGGGGCTCAGCCATAAACTGCTTCTCTGCTTCTCCTCTCACCCCATGAATATACTGTTTATATTTTCTACAAGGATCTAAAGCAATACCACGCTCCCCCGTGCTTGTATTCTTAAATGAATAAAAAGATTTAATAGCTGGTTTGGCCTGCCATGAAGAAAATGTTATATTTTATGGCAAGTTTAAAATAAAATTAAAAAAATCCAAACCTTTTAACAAAGAAAATATCATTAGGCAGGAATCTACAATATACTGTACACTAAGGAAACACTATTCAAAACAATTTACATAGACTTCATTAAATATACAATTTCAAATTGACTTCTGAGCATTACTTCAGTCTCTGGAAACACACCAGATCATCCAGTCAGGGTGCTACTATTGAGAGCAAAACTGGGAACTTGGTTTATTTATTTATCTATTGTTGAGTTTGGTGCCTTTAACATTCAGACATACTCCAAACCGAACAGGATTGGGACTGACTGACTCACAAGGTACAAAAATCAACCTACATTTCCAGGAGGAAGGAAAAGCAAGGCTTGCAAGGCCAGTCAAGGATTTTATATATTAACACTGTTCTCAAATACCTGCATACCCAAACTTAGAATAAAGTGCACTTCCCATGGCCTGTCTAACAAAGCCAGGCAGCAACCTTTCACGTTTTTAGGGTTTTGAGCAAAAGACATTCAAGAAGAAAAAGGGTTTTGAGCAAAAGACATTCAAGAAGAAAAAAAAAGGGAAAGATTTTTCTGGTGCTATTTAAGGAAAATAAACCCTTCCAGGGAAATCCACTGACTGTCGGTTTCACCACGTGGATATTTTGGTCCTGGGGCAACACAAAAAATGCTTATGAGGACGGAATGCCAAGAAGCAACAGAAGCAAAGCAGGGTGAGGGAGGGGATTCTGCCCCTCTGCTCTCGTGAGACCCCACCTGGAGCACTGGATTCTGCTCTGGGTTCCTCAGCACGGGAAGGACATGGACCTGTTGGGACAGGTCCAGAGGAAGCCATGGAGACACTCCAAGGGTAGAAGCCCCTCTGCTGTGAGGACAGGCTGAGGGAGTTGGGGGGGTTCAGCCTGGAGAAGAGAAGGTTTCAGGGAGNATTCTCTTGCCGAAGAAAAACAAACAAAAACCAAAACCAGAGATGGAAGAAAGGAGAAGACCAGGGAAGAAAAAGGAAAGCAAAGAATAATACAGAAAGATCCGCAAGAATCAAAGTTTAAAATGCCTCCAAATACAAGGGGTAAAGTATCAATGAAACACTCCTGCCAATAGGAGACAACATTGCATTTATGCTTAGGTACCTACTCACTGAGATACCAAACTCCTGTCCTGCCATCACCTTCCAGAAACCCCTGTAATATTAAGGCCCGATAGCAGCATATTTCCAGTTCAACGAATAATATAAAATTTCAAAATGCTCTGAAAGTGTTCAGTAATTTATATGTTCTAGTCATTTGGGGACAAGGTAGAAGTTATCTTTAAAATAAATAAATAAATAAAGAAATCACCCACCAGGAAATACTCATTATTTCTCTCAAAACGCCTGGAAACAGCTTCTCATTTACTTCTTGAAAGAAGGTAAACTAGTCCCTTTGTACTCACCTACTAGTTAAATGAGAAAGCAGTCTTGATGCTCACACCATGTGCTTATCACGTACCAAAAAGAAGAAAAGAAAAAAAGAAAAAAAAGGGAGGAACAGCATTAAGCCTTCCTCACGTTAACAATCATCTTTAAACGGTAATTTCAAGAATATTTGACACAAATATACTGGGAAAAGAAATACAAAAATTTAGTGCAGATGATAAACTAACCACAAAATTTTACACTGCCTTTATTTAGGTAATGAAATAGCTAGTCAGAACCCATTTTACAGCCTCCTTAAATGCGTCACATCAGATTCAGGAAATATTTAAAGTCTTAATTCCTATTTAGGACTTAAACTCCTTACTACATCGAGATCCTGAGCTCCAATCAGAATTGTGTGCTCCCCAGACAAAGCAAGGTACAGTCACAAGAACAGCGTTGTGGTGTGAAAGCTGAAGAACTGACACCCCTCCACACATAAACCCAACAGCTACAATTAACAGAATCAGTTCTGCTTCTTAAAAGAAAAAGGACAATTAAAAAAAAATAAATGAGGCAATAGAAACCAAGCAAACAGAAACCTCTGGGGTGATCCTGCATTCTGCTTTCCAAGTAGACGTTCAGCCAGTAATTTCTAAAAGGAGATGAAACCATATGTGAAATTACTCATATTTTTTTTCCTTATTGTGTTCACTTCTCCACTTCTGCGTTTTCCAGCGCTTTTCGTTATTCTTGATTTAATCTTCATTGATCGGTTTGTTACAAGTGCAATTTCCATCAATGATAAATCAAGCTTATTCTCTTCTTAAAGACAAAAGTCTCCTCACATATATTAACCGTTTTCTTCACATATTCCTCATATGCAGGCCTGTCTCTTTGCTGTTTCCATTACTAACCAAGCTGGCTGGCTGAGAAAATTCAGGAATGTCCCATTTAGGAATAATGTCACAGAAATATAGGACTGAGTATCTAAAACCCTCAAATTAATTGTTCAAGGCCAGGATTCAAATGTTTCTCAGGAGGTTGAGAAGCATGTACTTCAATCTGTTAGGGATTTTGCTTACATAAAGCATCTAAACGTTTAGAATTCAGTAAGAAGCAAGAAGGATTTTAAGGATATAAAAACTCATTTTGTAGGGGATTTCTGTAAAAAACACCACAAATCTTCTGTACTTCAAGTCAAATAAAGAATACTTGCAGCAAAGACACGGAAAGATCGATGATCAGGTAATGAACATAGAGATTTGGGTCAGTTAATGCTCATCAAGCAGCTTTCACAACAAAAGGTCTAACACATGCTTTACAATATTGACCATCTCAATGAGATGACTGAAATGTGAGTTCTAAGCCAGATAGAGGACAAGAGACTTACAGGCAAGAAGACCCCAATTGCCATCGCCACACTTCTTCACTAGTTTTTACCATATATATTCAGCTTTCCCCAAAATAAATCTGTTACTCAGAAGAAAGGAATCTACACTAAATTATGAATCCCGCTTGCTTTTATGAACCTTCTTCCTTAAAACCACTATGCATCTTATCAGGAACTGGATCTATAAAGGGAATTTAAAAAATAATAACAAACCCTTTCTCTTGCTGGGACAACTGGGTTGGCTTTGCCTCTGGATGGGTCCCTTGTAAAGAAACCTGGAAATAAAAGATGCTTCCTGGGTCCCTTTGCCCCCAAAATGTGCTTAGAACAGCTGTGGCGATGCCATCTGATAAGACAGAGAGCATCTGCTTTCAAAGGGAGAACGTTTCCACAACCACAACAGACCTGTTATCCGTGGAAGGAGCAGCACTCCGAGATTTCAATGAATCATTACGCTCCAGCTGGTGCTTTTTCCAGATTGCAAATTAACTTATTCAATTATCCTGAAAAGGCCTCAGCTTTCACAAAGTTCCCCATTGTGTCACTACAATTACGGGGAACAGATTCATCTCATCATCATATTCCAGGAGCCACGTTCCCATAAATCTGTGCTAAACACATTTTAACTCCATTTTTGTCATCTCATGTATTTGTTCTCAATTCCCTGCTCCCTTCCTAAACAAAAAAAAATATTTTTTAGGTTGTGAGACATTACATGCACTGCTGCCTACTCACCTGAGTACCACTGGTAAAAGGATGGGAATACACTAGAACATTTACGATACCAACTGACAGTTCAATTTTGTGTCTCTGACACCACCGTGCCGTGGAGAAAAGGCTGAGGTGACACCTAGACTGGGCTGTCCTCATGGATCTGGATGGTGAGAAAGCCACCTTTTTGGGGTGGGGACCAACACAGAGGGAGGGAGGGAGGAAGAATCTCTTGATGCAAAAAAATCACATTCCTAAGCACCAGATAAAAAATAAGCAGATCCGTTTTCCACGGTGCCATCAAACTAAGCGTTGACTGCTGCCCAACGGGGAACCCTCTCACCTTGGAAAATGGAAGCTAGGAAAAGGAAGGACCCAAAAATACCCCTCAGAGGCTTACAGTTCCTCAGTAACTGTCGCTCTTTAGCGTTCCTTGCTTCCTGCCAAATACCTGGGGGCAGGAGAAAGCAGTGACAGGACACAGCAATCTATAGCAGCAGCTCATTCAAACACACTGACCCAAGAAACAGCTTTTACATGAACATAGCGTGATCTCTTGGAAATTCTACTCTACCTTACTACCACAGGAACGAAAATCTTTGCTAAGTGCTATTCAGGGCAGCTGTAAACATTTCACACTGTTTCATCTTCCTTCCAGGAAGGGAAGTAATTTCTCCTAATAGACTGATACATTTTTATCATTATTATTCCGACTGATTTGGACTCCTGCTCCCTCCACTAACGAGGAAGATTCCTTTATGAGGCTGCAGATAACATTCTCTGAAGAATCTGCATATGTTTTGGTCTGATCTTGCTGAATTCACCTGATTACTTCCTCTTTGAAAATAAGCCTAAAAGAAAATAAATACTCCATTATGAATTATGTTCTCCCACCGCTCCTTCTAATGTAAGCAGGCAGAGAACACGTCATGAGTTATTTAAGTCACAGTGGAGGGTCTGCCCTTTCAGGGGGGTTGGAAATCAAATTATTCAGAAAAGATTTGGGCTGGCCNGGAATAATGTCACAGAAATAAACATAGGACTGAGTATCTAAAACCCTCAAATTAATTGTTCAAGGCCAGGATTCAAATGTTTCTCAGGAGGTTGAGAAGCATGTACTTCAATCTGTTAGGGATTTTGCTTACATAAAGCATCTAAACGTTTAGAATTCAGTAAGAAGCAAGAAGGATTTTAAGGATATAAAAACTCATTTTGTAGGGGATTTCTGTAAAAAACACCACAAATCTTCTGTACTTCAAGTCAAATAAAGAATACTTGCAGCAAAGACACGGAAAGATCGATGATCAGGTAATGAACATAGAGATTTGGGTCAGTTAATGCTCATCAAGCAGCTTTCACAACAAAAGGTCTAACACATGCTTTACAATATTGACCATCTCAATGAGATGACTGAAATGTGAGTTCTAAGCCAGATAGAGGACAAGAGACTTACAGGCAAGAAGACCCCAATTGCCATCGCCACACTTCTTCACTAGTTTTTACCATATATATTCAGCTTTCCCCAAAATAAATCTGTTACTCAGAAGAAAGGAATCTACACTAAATTATGAATCCCGCTTGCTTTTATGAACCTTCTTCCTTAAAACCACTATGCATCTTATCAGGAACTGGATCTATAAAGGGAATTTAAAAAATAATAACAAACCCTTTCTCTTGCTGGGACAACTGGGTTGGCTTTGCCTCTGGATGGGTCCCTTGTAAAGAAACCTGGAAATAAAAGATGCTTCCTGGGTCCCTTTGCCCCCAAAATGTGCTTAGAACAGCTGTGGCGATGCCATCTGATAAGACAGAGAGCATCTGCTTTCAAAGGGAGAACGTTTCCACAACCACAACAGACCTGTTATCCGTGGAAGGAGCAGCACTCCGAGATTTCAATGAATCATTACGCTCCAGCTGGTGCTTTTTCCAGATTGCAAATTAACTTATTCAATTATCCTGAAAAGGCCTCAGCTTTCACAAAGTTCCCCATTGTGTCACTACAATTACGGGGAACAGATTCATCTCATCATCATATTCCAGGAGCCACGTTCCCATAAATCTGTGCTAAACACATTTTAACTCCATTTTTGTCATCTCATGTATTTGTTCTCAATTCCCTGCTCCCTTCCTAAACAAAAAAAAATATTTTTTAGGTTGTGAGACATTACATGCACTGCTGCCTACTCACCTGAGTACCACTGGTAAAAGGATGGGAATACACTAGAACATTTACGATACCAACTGACAGTTCAATTTTGTGTCTCTGACACCACCGTGCCGTGGAGAAAAGGCTGAGGTGACACCTAGACTGGGCTGTCCTCATGGATCTGGATGGTGAGAAAGCCACCTTTTTGGGGTGGGGACCAACACAGAGGGAGGGAGGGAGGAAGAATCTCTTGATGCAAAAAAATCACATTCCTAAGCACCAGATAAAAAATAAGCAGATCCGTTTTCCACGGTGCCATCAAACTAAGCGTTGACTGCTGCCCAACGGGGAACCCTCTCACCTTGGAAAATGGAAGCTAGGAAAAGGAAGGACCCAAAAATACCCCTCAGAGGCTTACAGTTCCTCAGTAACTGTCGCTCTTTAGCGTTCCTTGCTTCCTGCCAAATACCTGGGGGCAGGAGAAAGCAGTGACAGGACACAGCAATCTATAGCAGCAGCTCATTCAAACACACTGACCCAAGAAACAGCTTTTACATGAACATAGCGTGATCTCTTGGAAATTCTACTCTACCTTACTACCACAGGAACGAAAATCTTTGCTAAGTGCTATTCAGGGCAGCTGTAAACATTTCACACTGTTTCATCTTCCTTCCAGGAAGGGAAGTAATTTCTCCTAATAGACTGATACATTTTTATCATTATTATTCCGACTGATTTGGACTCCTGCTCCCTCCACTAACGAGGAAGATTCCTTTATGAGGCTGCAGATAACATTCTCTGAAGAATCTGCATATGTTTTGGTCTGATCTTGCTGAATTCACCTGATTACTTCCTCTTTGAAAATAAGCCTAAAAGAAAATAAATACTCCATTATGAATTATGTTCTCCCACCGCTCCTTCTAATGTAAGCAGGCAGAGAACACGTCATGAGTTATTTAAGTCACAGTGGAGGGTCTGCCCTTTCAGGGGGGTTGGAAATCAAATTATTCAGAAAAGATTTGGGCTGGCCATCGCTCTTCTGCTCTCATCAGAGCAGGAATTACCCGACTGAGGAAACGCTGGGGCTTTAAGCCGAGCACTCAGAGTTTCTGCCTGTCCCTGCTGAGCAAGCAGCACCCCAGCCATGACTTATGGGGAAGTGGAAAGGGGAGGTGTGGCAGAATTCTGTGTCCCAAACCAAGGCTGGGGGTAAACCAGAGTTACGCATCATGTAGAATTCAGTTTTACTCCAGCTGATGAGCTTGTTCCTTCTCATTCTCAATGCTTCCGAGGTAAGTCTGGGCTTCCAGCAAGAAGAAAGGAGCCCATTTTCATTTGTACTAATATACAAAGAAAACTGCTCCCTTTTTGCACGTGTAAAACTAAACGCCTCAAGAAACACACCAAGTTAAAGACTGAAGCAGGAGATGCAAAAATCATTTTATCTCTGGCTCTTATTCCCTAAAGTTGCTTCAAATGTTTTTATACAGGAAACACGACTTAGGGGACAGTATCCTGAGAAGGCAAACACAGCCTCAGGTCAGACTTAAAAAAAAAAAATAAATAAAAATAATGAGACATTCATGTTAATCACATTCCAGCTCCTAATGGAGTGTTTAACTAAACATCCCAACACACTATGGTGGAGGTTTGGCAGCCAAATGCTAGGGTGGAGGCTAAAACCACAGGACAAGACCTGAGGGCATGGCAGAGGAAGTTCTACTGGAAATGGTCTATAAAAGGAAGAATAAAACTAATTCTAAAAAAAAACATGGGGGTGTGGGGAAGAATCTGATATTTATTTATTTATTAATTAGAGGATCAGGCATGTTCAGTAAATTCCTATCCACTGCATAAGGGAATAATATGAACCAAGCCTGAAGGTGAAGCTAAGGAAGAGAGGATACATACTCAAGACAAGTTTTGCTAAAAATATCCTCTGCAAAATGATTTGGAACCCTTCCAGAGTATCAGCCTAAAGCCAGGGGGGCATCAAGCAAACTGCTATCCTCTAAATTGCCGTTCCTAAAACACACGCTTGGCAAGAAAGAGAAGGGTAGAGTACTGCATTTTATGCCTTGCTTAGGGTGGCGTAACAGCGGCAGGCTTTTCAGCTCTCTTTACCAGAGGCTGCCCAGAAACCATCCGATCGTTGATTTGATGAACTGATAACAGCTCGGGAATTTGTCTCCCAGGGCAGGTGCTTCAATCCATGAATCTACCAAGTCATCAATGCTTTGTAAGACCCTTTGTCTCTTCATGTAACTCCAAAGCAGAGCGACAACAGAATCCTCGAATATTCTCTATTCGTATTCTTGGAGTAAAACCAACGGCTTTCTCTCCTCCTCTCTGGGAAATTTCAGTCTGAATCAAAGAAAGGCAAAGGAACTTTGATTAATATGAAATTCGGGGATTTTTTTTTTCTACCCATGGGCCTGGTTGTTAGGACACTACTGGCAAAGTGAAAAATAATGAGCAGACAATCACAAAAATATTTGCTTCTCCTCCCCAGGTGGCTGAAGTACCAGCATGTAAAAGGAGTCTCAGTGTCCCCGTATTCAGGGAGAGGGCTGCAGATTAAGTCAAATAAAGAGCTTTTCAGTGAATGCATACCACAGTGACTTTCATAAACAAACACATTAAACTGTAACAACCCCCCCCACCAAACAGTGTGCCGGTAGCAAAGCATGCTCCTCTCCCTCAGGGAGGAAACAGAGTTTTTGAGGGTTTATGAGGACAAAAAAAACCTCATCAGGTGGGACAAAAATAATTTAGACAACACTTCTTTAAAAATGGATGCCTTGTTCTTTCTCCTTCACACGTTTGAGCATCTATACCACGTGCAACTTCACGTGCAGAAGAAAAACAGGCATCTCAGCTTCAAAAAGCTCACGAATTTCTGACATTAGGGAAATAAAAGTCCACGGGGCAGTCCCTGATCATTCCTCAGGCCTCTGAAAGACCTACTATTATTATTGCAAACAGCAGGTGGGAGAGGAAAGCTCTCACACTCAGACTGCAGAGAAGGGAAGACACAGCTGCAAAGTGAACCTTGACTGAAGGACTCCAAACTCTTCAGCTCTCGGCAGGCACAAACGCAGTATCTGATCACAGGACTTTTTCTAAACCAGTCACTGTATTTCATAGAATGGTTTGGGTTGGAAGGGACCTGAAAGACCATCCAGTTCCAACCCCCTGCCCTGGGCAGGGACACCTCCCACCAGACCAGGTTGCTCCAAGCCCCATCCAGCCTGGCCTTGAACCCCTCCAGGGATGGGGCAGCCACAGCTTCTCTGGGCAACCTGGGCCAGGCTCTCACCACCCTCACACCAAAAAAGTTCTTTCTGGTATCTCATCTCAATCTCCCCTCTTCCAATTTAAAGCCATTACCCCTTGTCCTGTCCCTCCCCAGCTCTCCTGTAGCCCCTTCAGACACTGGGAGTCTGCTCTAAGGTCTCCCTGGAGCCTTCTCTTCTCCAGGCTGAACAACCCCAGCTCCCTCAGCCTGTCTTCAAAGGAGAGGTGCTCCAGCCCTCTGAGCATCTTCATGGCCCTCCACTGGACCTGTTCAACAGGTCCATGTCCTTTCTATGTTGAGGACTCCAGAGCTGGACACAGTGCTCCAGGTGGGGTCTCACGAGCACAGAACAGAGGAGGATGTGTGTTTGTGGTCTCACTTCTAGCAGAACAGAGAGGGATGTCATTTGTGGCCAAATCACCATTATCCATATTAGTGAATATCTCAATGGGTGAACACACAGCCATACACAGTAAAGCAAGATTGCTATTTCCCTGTAATGATAAATGAAGAAAGCACAGGAAATTTAATGCAGCTGTAGACATCTAAAATTAAGCAAGACTTATCACATTTTAGGTCTGTGAACAAACTTCACTGTGGCGAGGGCAATGAAAGTTAAGATCCTTTGGAAGTTATTCACCAGGGACAGTTGCTCTTCTTTGCTAACCCTGCAACCAAAAGAGCTTACTCTGGCAAGCGAGATATCAGTATCACTCAGTTCAACACCTTGGGATACAGCATCTCTAGAAAGTTACACTCGGAACACACAACCTGCAGATGAAGTGCTCGATGCAAACATAGACCCACCAACAGTGAAGGAAGAGCTGGTGTGCAAACTATCAAGGGAGCTTGACCCCCACAAATGGATGGGTGCCAACGTTATCCACAGCAGGGTGTTAAGAGCTGCCTGATGTCCTTGTGAGGCTGCTCTCCATCATATTTGAGAAGTCACAGAGATTGGGTGATGTCCCAGAAGACTGGAAGAAGGTTAATGTCACTGCCATCCACATGAAGGTCTTAAAGGAGGATCCAGGAAATTATAGGCCCATTGGTCTTACTTCAGTCCCTGGGAAAGTCATGGAATGAATCCTCCCAGGGGCTATCAGAAGTCAAATGAAGCATGTGATTGGGAAAAGCCAGCATGGATTCACCAAGGTCAAATTGTGCTTGTCAAACCTTATTGTTCTTCTTAACTTACAATTAAAATATCCTCTCCAGACATTAGATGTTAATAAATCTCTCCTAATCATATGCAATCAGTTGTTTACAACATTAAGAAACGTGTTGCAACAGGAGCTTGAAAGTTACTTTTACTCTTAAATAAACTTCATGGTTAGAAGAGGTTGCAGAGAACAGTCACACAAACAATAACAAAGTATGAACAGTCATTAAATCACTTCTCTAGAGAGAGAGAAAGGTCTATTTAATAAATGATTAAATCATTACAGCTAAAGTCTAATACATTCCCCCTGTCAGGTAAAGTTAGAATCCAGAAGTCTTTTCACAAGGCAATAAGGAAGCTACTGTTCCAGTACAAAAGCATCCCAGTAAAGCCTTATCAAGTTTTCTATCAGCATACCTTCTAAAATCTTCAAGTCATAAAGCAACTGGCTGTACATTTTGATTTTAGAGATCCCCTCAACATGAACCCATCATCTCCTTCAGCCTGGAGCATTCTGACCTCCATCCTCCTGGGGGAAAAAAACCTCCCCGGAGCCTGGAGACATCCTCCACTGCTTGATTTCCAAGCTCATCCCATGCCATTGGTCTCTCAGAGTGAGAAAGTCAGAGAAACAGCACTGTTTGAGCTCATTGGGTTTTTGTTTCATATTTTTTAACTAAAAGCTTTCCTGAATGCTACAATACAGACTCACAATGTTTTATCACATGCTATAATAAACACAGTATCCACAGCCTAAATACATCAACAGAAATAGCAGACATACAGTCCTTTTTTGCCTGCCCAAATTTCCCATTGGCCATATTAGGGATGCATGCTGTAAACACATTTAGGCTTAAATTCTCATTTTAAGCATCTTCAAAGTGGTAAAAAAACCACCAAACAATATGTCTTTAAGCCATGTTCCAAATGTAAATAGGGTACATCAATATCCTTACTAACTCGTACAGGCTCAATCTCATTACAAATGAGTTAAAGTGTTCCACGACTTCAGGGCTTTGGGAAAAACAGAAAGCTGTACGTTGAAAACTCTCTTATTTAGGTATCAGAAATAGGTGCAGGCAACATGAAAGCTGACTGTTCTCTTGCTACTGCAACATAGTCAGGAATTACTTCAGAAACTTACCATTTTCCAAGCGGAATCTGGGACAGATCTTGTTCAAAAGAAGTTCCTGACGTAATCTAAGAACTTCAGCTTCCAGCGCTTCAGTTTTCGATTTCCATCCAAAATCTTGCTTGGCCAGAGCTTTGGCAAGGTGCTCAGCGTGTTCTTTGCTACTCTTCCCTGGTGGTTTTGAGTGGATAATTGCAAAAGCCAAGGCTAGTTTTGATATTTTCAAATACCAGACTTGATTTTCTCTTCCACCTTTGATTTCTATTACATTAGAAAAAAAAGAGAAAACAAAGAAGTAATTTCACTATGACTCTATGAAGCAAATGACACGCAGTATTTTCTTGGCTTTGAGAACTGTTCAACAGCGAGACCAATTATTTTATGTCTAGTGCACTCCTAAATCATGAAGAAAAAGATTAGAAACGTAAGCAATTTGTGCACAATGTGAGAATAAAACATACGTGAGCTGCACTCAAGCCTGCAGAAAAGCTAATGAAAGACTAAGCCCTTAGAAAGAGGACTATAGGACCTACACCCACTGCTCAAAGCAGCTACACATTAACTGAACGGTACTTTTTGCAAAATTTCTTACTTGGAGAACTGTGTTGCACCCAACTTCTCTATTCATATCTAAGAATTCCAGGGAAAAAGCAAAGTTAATCCTCTCAGCCTCAAAGGATCAGCACCTCTGTGGGACAACAAACCCACTGCCTCCTACATCAAAGGAAATGTTTTACAAATACAGGCCCATGCGAGTAATTGAACTGCCTTCAAAGCTGGGAATTAAATGAAATACACGGAGCCACACTGAAAGGAGAGGAAGTGGTAACAGTAAAGGATCCAAAAAAAATCCTTGGCTTTGAACCTGAAGGGTGCTCCCCAGACTATCTCATCTTCTTAACAGAAGTTTCACCCAGATATCGCTCGTGCAGTGTCTGTCGAGCTTCGTTCTTTCAAAGTTCCTTTGGAGGGCAGAGCCACAAATTAAGGCAGGCAGAAAGAGGTCTTACAAACGGCTTTCGCTGCTGGTTTATCATTTGGACATCTCCAGATATTACTTTGCAAAAGCTTTCTGATTCACCTCCTTCTAAAAAGGGACACATAAAGAAAAGCCAAAGTGACCGGTTCAACCACTGATGCTTTACCACTGTGCTCTTTACAAACCTCAGCCCACAACTCTAAATCAAACGTTTTAGAGTAAAATAAAAAAAAAAAAAAACCTCAATAAAAATAACCTAGTAAGTAGACAAGTATTACAAGGAACTGGAATAGGAATAGCTGAGACTAAACTTCTACAACTCAAGGAAATTTAGAAGTATGAATTGCTACTTCAGTAGATTTTTTCATCACTATTTACCAAACTAAAGAGTAACTTTTCAACTTTGTTTTAAAAAGGGGACTACTATATTTTAAGCAAAGCAAAAACCTTAGTGCACGTGCTAATAATACAGGACAGACAAGCAAAAGGTCCTTTCACCCTCAACCTTTCATCTCCTAAAGGAGATGTATCCCTAATAAAACACAAAACCCATGGTATCGTTCCTAATTTTGCTTTAAATCACAATCATCAAAATCTTAAATAGCATTCCACGCTTAGGACATACAATTAAGTCATGGAATTTGGATTCTGACAGAAGCCTTCTCTTTAACATCTTGTACAGACTCACTTCTACAGTTGTAGTGTCTTACGCTGAATGAGTTTAATGAGGTAACTCTTGTTCTGCAGAAAAAGAATCACTCCTTTTTTGGAATAATTACTTGCAGAGATGCTGTTAAAAAAAAAAAAGCAGCACGGTTGTCTTTCCTTAGGAACAAGACAAAATCAAAGAGGGTTTTGGAGAAGTAGTTCTGCTGGAATCTTAAAATCCCTTGTTTAAAACCAGGTAATTACCGACAAGTGTGAAATCCCTGCATTATTTCCAGAAACAGCGGGTTTCATAAAGATGTTACAGAGAATGTACAGCTCTTTCACCTCCTTTCTATTACTATCACCATCTCCTCTTTTTTGTTTTTTCTTCCCTCTTTTATGATGCAAATGAGAAGTTCATGGAACAAAAAGCAAGAGTTGTTAAGAGCTCATTCAAGTTTTTCTATAGTTCCCTAAAGGGACAACTGCTCTCTCAGAAACCACTGTAAAAAAAACCCAAAAAGTCTCTTAGAAAATAACCCAGCAGATGACATTATTAGAAATATGGGGATGCTGGCCAACTGTGCATTAGCAAAAATTGCACAGCAATCTGTTGCTCTCAGGAAGTGCTGCACCAAAGACCACCAAATGAGAATGCATTCTGCTAAAAGCATATTGGCAGCTACAGAGTTTTATCAATAGTATTTTTGCTCATATCAGCACTGAAATGACACCAATGGTTAGGCAGGGGAAAAAAAAAAAAAAAAAAAAGAAAAAAAGAGGTCTTGAGCTAAATCAGAAATTTTCCTTGATTTGGAATAGTACCAGGACAAGAGCAGAGAGAAGTCACCAGTCTAAGGCTAGTTGCTAATGCCAAAATAAGGTCCGACAGGAATGGGAAGGATCAAAATTATCCACCAAAACACATCTAGCACCCAAGTTACTCAGCGAGAATAATTACTTACAAACCAAGCTCCATTTGTATGTTTACTCAGTGTTAAGGGAACCAGTAATCCCTTGTGAGCCCTGCTACAAGGGCTAACAACACATATCCTTGGGTGCCAAGGTTCCTATTGAACTCCCTTAGATATAAGCAGGGTAACAGAAGAACCAGGGTAAATCTGGTTTATAAACACTACCCTACTCTATCAACAGGCCAGGTCCAGCTGCTTTGCAACTGCATTTGATGCAGCAGCTGGTACTACACCATTAACTACAGCGAGATACCTTCCTGGTAAATTGTCCTTTGTTTTTGACACTTTTCTGCAACACGTGAAGAGGAAATAATTCACACTAGTTAGAAAAAAAACCCCAACAAAACCCAAACCAAACGAAAACAAACACCCAAGCACTATTTTCAGATTATCACCTTTTAAGTTTGTTTTCTTCTCAGTCGGAAACTTCACATATTGAACCCCATTCCAAAAGTTTCACATTACCGGTTAAGAAAACTGAACTCAAACCACTGATTGTTATTAAAAAACTGAAAACATTCGTTAAAGCCATGAAACTTTCATCTAAACCTAAACCGTTCCTTAAAGTCATTTTAACAAGCTATAAAATCTCCTATTTAAAAAAAAAAAAAGCCAAAACCCAACAACCCACCCCTGCAACCCCACAGCAGGGTTGCTGATGCACCTTGCTAGTTAGTGGTCCCCACTTCCATACTGGTAATGTGCTGTCAAAAGTTGGGGAGTTGAGGTCAAACCAGTGACACCTTCAAGAAACAAAGCAAATTCCCTAAGCCCACTACTGGCACAAAAGCATCCTTTCTTCCCCTAGCCCTCTCTTAGCTGTCAGAAGATGCTCTTCTGCCTCCTACCTCTGCATAGCTTCTTTTTGCACTGTTAAATACAGAAAAACAAGTCACAGAGCGGGGAAGGTTAAGGGAACTAAGCCCTACAGCAATTCTATTTAAAATAAGGCACCTCAAAAGAAACCCAAAACCTAATCCTGTTTGAAATAATTCAAGATTTGAGTAATACTCATTTATGCCACAGGACTGCACAGCTTCGGCACGATCTCGAAGTTTGGCCCCAAAATTCATGGCTAGTGATGGAAGAAACTTCTTCAAGTGGCACAGACAAAGCCTTACTGCTTACAACGGGACATTTATTTGTTATTCAGATTATTATTATCATCCAAGATCAAACATTTTCAAAAATAATAGAGGAAGACAGAGAATAGACTGTATATAACTCATTTAACCTCTAAGGTCACTCAATGGCTCATTTTCCTTCCTGTCTGAAATAGATGGGACATGTAAAAGGATTTGTCAGGACAGAAACAAATTGCCATTCACCACTAAGACACAGCTAAAAAATCTGCAGACAGTCCCAAATAATAGTATGTAACAAATATAAAAAAAATAGGTTTTCCTCCTAATTTAAGTGTATGGTCTGTCTTTAGTGGCACAAACATAATAGGAAAAAAACCTGTTTTGTTGCCATGATTTTTACTTTAATCTGCTGATTTTTACTTTAATCTGCTGATTACACACTGCAGATAAAGGTGAAATATCTTTGTAGCCTCATTCTGTGTTATACAATAGCCATTATACAACAGCAACCAAGATATTGACCCATTTTAATGGAACACAAGAAGGGTCACAAAAGGATGCGAGTGCTCAACGGAACTGGGCTGAGCTGCAGACACATTAGGCCATAACACTAAGCAGCAGTAAAATCAACTTAATTGGTATGCCTAACGTAATATTGCCTTTCCTGTATATAATAAATAATGATAATGGCACAGCTGCGTAAACAAGATGAACTAAAGTATGCCTTGTGTTACAATTAAGCAGCTTTTTATTGTAAATATATATATTAAACCAAGGCTGCTCCAAAGTGTCATTTTTAAACAATCTATACTCATAACACACAAAGGGATGTGAAGTTGACATCCTTACTAAGGGAAAAACTCAGTTTTACTACCACAAGCCTAAACAATACCTTCAGCATATTCTTTTTTTTTCCCCCCCTTCTTTTTTTAAATGGGCTCAAGATGCTAAAACGACACTGAAAAGAGTAAATATTCAAACCACCTTATGAAAAAAGCACAAGGAAACTTGATTAAAATGTAACATGGCTTATTTCTTCAAACGATTCAAGTTTGAAATCGTTTCAGCTTCTAAAAAAATCTAATCGTGCAACTTCACCGAAACCAAATAACACTGAGTTATTTGCAAGAATATTTTAGAGCTTTTTAACACTCCCCAATCACAACCATCTCACAGCACTTAAGAACAGAAACAAGCGTAATCCCCTGGGATTTCAGTAACACTTCAGAGGCAGGAATTTACCTCCTCTCAACTAAATCTACAGGTTAGCAAACTGAGCCAGCTGCCCCTTCAACGGGAGATTTCTAACGTCAAAAATAAGGCAAGTGATTTGTACAACCCACCTCATGGTGAAGTAAATCACGACCCAGCAACACTCGTTTCCCCTCCCTGGACTACAGAGAGAGTTGGGACGAGTGGATGGGATGCACTTACGCCTACTGCGGACACGGAACTTCAGCGAGATGAGCTGCTGCTCCAGCACAGGCAGCTGAACCCAAGACCTTCAAAAACTCTTTAAGTACTTAGCCAAGAAGTGAAATTTCTCAAGGCTAAAAATCAGCACCTTTTAAGAAGTTTGTCATCCTACATCTTTCGAGTATCTCTGAAAAAAAAATTTTAAAAAAATTATTTTCTAGAAGAAAACCTCAAAATTATGGAAAAACGCTGTGAGAATAACTTTGGGAATAGTTAAACATTGCCCACGAACAAGCAAAATAACAAACAGGTGCAAAGTAAAACACACAGGAAGCAGCAAGTATGCCCAGAATTAAATGGACATAAACCAATCAGCTTAGCCCCTCATAAAGTTACCGTGCATCACTCTTCCGTGAGCAAATTACTTCTTTCCTTTCAAAAAAATGTGTAAAATAATTTAGGATACCAGACTTATATTGATATTCCCACAACTATATGTTTAGATTAAGTTTTTCCAGGTTTGGACTGTTGTGGTATTTTGCTTTCTGAACAGATTCATTCGACATGGGTTTTTTTCAACTGCCTTTTCTCTAACATGCTGTTGCAGTGATACATCTGGAAGAGAAAGACCATATCGGCTCTGACATACAAGAGCCCCAAGTCACTCAGAAGTTCAACTTTGTCAATTTTCTTAAAGAAACATTATGAAGTATTGACAGCAAGGACAGTTTATGCACCACAGCAGCCTTAAAGAGATAAAAGGATTCACCGATTCACTTCTGCTCTATTCCCATTAGAATACACCGAGTAAAAAACCTTCCTGTAAGACTGAGATTTCTGATCGTTTTAAATTATGGATATGTTTTCCCTACAAGCTCCAAGTCCTTTCCCTTCATGCTCCTTTTTCTTCTCCAACAGGCTGCTTTATTTTTCTATACCACAGCGTTACCCAATGAATCTGACACACAGAACCGTTACCACGATCATGTTTTTCTTTTACTGTTCTCACCACTAAAGATTTGCACATATTTGCAGAAAAAGAGAGTTTATTCTGTAAAGCCTGCTGTTCAAAAGTTAAAGTCTGAGTGCTGTAAATTTACCTATTCCTGCATTGGCACGGATTTCTTCCCCTACCAAAACAAAACTGTAATCACATAATCAGCTGGGTGTAAATCCGTTTGGTTTGGAAATTGAGGATATACTTTTCATGTTACCCTTGTAAAACAGACCATGAAAGTCAGACCCACAGTCATATACAAAGTTTCACATGTGCTAATAATATTTACTTACATCAAGGATAAGTTTACAGTTGGTATTTTGGACTGTGGAAAAATAATCCCAGTCTTTATATGTTGTCAAGTTACAACAAGAAAGCAGCCCTATCATCTAAGTTTTACCTACTGCAATGACTGCATTAGGTCTTGAATGTAGTTAAAAATGTAGTTAAAAAAAAAAATATAAAAAGCAACCATAAATAGTTTGGAGAATTATATATGGATTATTTCACAATAAATTAAATGAAATATCACTATACTTTTCCCTTTCAATTTCACATTTTCAGCCTTCACCTGAATAGTTCCATTTTCACAAGTTTTATAAAGCTGCAAGATCAGCATCTTTCAATAAGTTTCCTTCAGGTAAGTTACCAGAAAGCATCTGCTGTATTTCAAAAGCCTCGGTTTTGGCTTTCTTACGCAAATTTTACACTAGCAGAGTGAAAGATAAGATTGTTCAAAAGCAAGCAAATGTTGGAAATAAAAGGCAAGGAAAAGAGAGAATAGGAGGAATACTAAGAAACTGGTACTCTATGTACAGTATACAATGAAGAACTAAGTCTTACATAGAGTACAGAAACTGACAACTACAACCACAATTAAATACTAGTGCCTGAATGTGAGTTTATGAAGCACTCTAAGCTGTAAAAGACAGGGGAAGATGGAAGTGACATGTCAAGCATTTGCAGCCAAGTTCATTGAAAAGAAAGATATTTTTTACACTTTTCAGCTCAATGACTGGGTTATTCAAATTAAGGAAACAAACGGGAAACCAAGGAAATTAACTCTTACTTTCTCCTGTCAGTCAATGAGAAAAGCATAAGAGACTGAGGGCTATGATTTCTAAATTCCTAAAGATGGGGTGATCAAAAACAATCATTTCAATTCATTGACGTTAGAAACAATCTGTTTCAGGTAAAAATACTGGTAATTCTTTTGCATTGTATTTGCCTATTTAATGGAATTTTGCTTTAGCAAGCAGAGGACTAACGACATTAACTGCATCCCAGCACCAATCCAGTAGAATTTAGCACCAAGACAGCACTCTTATTTGTCACTTGGGCAAAATGAGTAAGGAAAAAAACCTTCAGATTTGTAGCATATTAGAAAGGAGAACCGAAAGTCTGGATGCATGTAGGCAGAAGTCATTCATTGCTTATCTTTTTCGTTAAAAACTAAAAAGGAAGAGGTGCACCTGTCACGGGAAGGCTGCCGTTTCCATCCAGATAAACCGATTGATCCTAGAATGGTTGGGGGGTGGGAAGGGACCTTAAAGTTCCAACCCCTCCCTTGTCCTGGGCAGGGACACCTCCCACCGGACCAAAGCCCCGTCCAGCCTGGCCTTGAACCCTGAAGGTTCATTAAACTGAAGCGTTCAGGAACGGGTTCCTCAAGGAACCCCGGAGTCTGCCCACCCCAGGCCTCGCACACGCTGCTCGCAACGAGAACCGGCCCCGGCGGCCGGACCTACCCGACCCGGCGGAGGAACCCGCTCCTGTCACCGGATCCACCTCTGCTGTCCCCCAACCCTCCATTTCAAGCCGGGGTCAGGGTTTACAACGACCAAAGATGTCCCCAAACGCAGCGACAGCCGCGGCCGGAGGAGGCAGCCCAGCGACACCCAGCTGGGGCCGCTTCCTCAGGCCGCTGCCTCCCGTCCACAGCCTTCCTCGGCGCCTCAAGGGAGGCTGAGGTCCCCGGAGGAGCCCTGACGGCCTCGGGCTCCGACCCACCTGCGGCAGCTTCCCCGGCGGGGACGCCGCTCCACGGCTCCATGGCGAGGGGCAGGGAAGGCCCGGCAGCGACCGCCCTTCCTCCCTCACCGCGGCTCCGCGGTGCCTCCTGGCGGGCGGGACGCGAGCTCAACGCCCCGGGCTGGGCCCCTGCAGTAGCGGGGTCCCCCTGGGGGGCAGGCCCCGGTTGTCCCACCCGTGTTTATCTGGGCCGGACACGGGTGTTAACCGGGCCAGATGGGTCATGCTGTGGGGCTTGCTGCCAATAAGGGAGGAAAGACTGAAAAGCTGAGGGTCTTGGGCCTTTTTAGTCTGGAGAAGAGAAGACTAAGGGGGTTGCCACAAAAAGGGCTTCACGGAGAGGTTCAAATTCACAATTTATTTGTATGTCGCTCACAGGTCCAATAACGCCACTATTGCAAGTCCAATGGGTACAATGGCAAATTCACTATTGCAATTTGAAAGCGATTCGCAAAATACACTATTACGACCTAGAAGTGTGTTAGGGAGCACCTGGCCAAACAGGTTTCAGAGCATGGTGGGTGAGATGCAGGGATTTGTCTTCAAGAGACAGCTTCATCTCCGCCTTGACATGTCTCTGCAGAGATAACCTGGGGAGAAGTAGCGGGGTGAGGGGGTTCAAAAACAGCTCAACTCGGGGTTGTGTCTAGATCACATCACAGGAAGAACCGAAACAGAATGTAGCCTTAGCGAACAGAATGCCCTGAGTCCCATCCCACCACTGTTCCCCTGACTTTGAGGGCCAGACATCACAAAATTAGCAACAGAAATTTACGAGCCATCACACCACCAGAGGTAAATATTCCAGATGGTGTAACCCACTCAGGCATAATCCCGCGCCCCCTTCGAAGCAGGAAATAGAAAACCGCAAGATTTGGGGAGGAAAATGGGGAATCTTCTAACGATACAGCTGGCCTGTAGGAGATTTGTTCCTCTCCTTTTCCAGGACACTGTACAATCCCACAGACTGAGCAACTTTACCTGAGAGATCGAGCAGTGAAGTGGTTCAGAAACATGAGTCTGGTATATGGCATGCTATTAAAATCTTACTGGTGCACTCTTTTAAGATATTAATCTCTAGAGCATTTGTGGTTTGTGTTGTTACTTTTTGGGATAACCTGTAGGTTGTAATAGTGTATTTTGTGAATTGTTTTTAAATTGGAATAGTGTATTCGCCATTGTACCCATAGAACCTGTAATAGTGGTGTATTGGACCTGTGAGCGACTTCCAAATAAATTATTAATTTGAACCTCTCAATGAAGTCCTTTTCCCTTTTCACCACAAAGTCATTTCGAAAATTACTTAAAGGGTGGGTGTCAGGAGGATGGGGCCAAGCTTTTATCAGTGGTGCCCAGGGACAGGACAAGAGGGAATGGGCACAAATTGGAACATAAAGAGTTCCATCTGAACTTGAGGAGGAACTTCTTTCCTGTGAGGGTGGCAGAGCCCTGGCAGAGGCTGCCCAGAGAGGTGGGGGAGTCTCCTTCTCTGGAGACATTCCAGACCCACCTGGAGATGTTCCTGTGGGACCTGCTGTGGGTGACCCTGCTCTGGCAGGGGTTTGGACTGGATGATCTCCAGAGGTCCCTTCCAACCCCACAGCGTTCTGTGATTCTGAGGGGGAACCACGAAGGCTAATGTGAGAGGGTAAGCCCCAGCCCCAGCATTCACACCTGGTTGATGACATTGCACACACAAACTCACTCCGGGCCACTCTTCTTCCTTCTTCAGGCTTGACCCTCAGTTTCCCACAGCAGTCTCAGGCATCGGATGTTGCCCAGAGAAGCTGTGGCTGCCCCTTCCATGGAAATATTCAACACCAGGCTGGATGGGGCTCTGATCAACCTGGTCTGATGGCAGGTGTCCCTGCCCAGGGCAGGGGGTTGGAACTGGATGGTCTTTAAGGTCCCTTCCAACCCAAACCATTCTATGGTTCTATGAGTTTTAATTAGAATAAATTAGTTAGGATTATGATACTGTGCCATTTGTGCTGTTTGCTTAGCTTTACTTATGTCCTGGTTTGGGGTGGAGCAGAGCCAACACCTCCCACAAGACCAGGTTGCTCAAACCCCCTTCTAAATGCAGAAGTATTCACATGTGACAAACAATGTGTACTTTTAAAATTCTTAGCCCCGTTTTTTGTTCTTGGGTAATTAAACAGATTTATTTTTTAATCTGTTAAATTAACTTTTTAAGAACCATATACTTTTTAATCATAGTGGTAGACTTCTGAGTACTTTTTTTTTTTAAATTTGAAAAATAAATTTACCATCCCAACTACAGAGAGCTGTTAACACATTGGAACTTTCGTTTTAGACTTCAAACGGTAAAAAGAAATTGGACTGAATAATTCAGAGACTCATTTCTTCATTCTGGCAGCACGACTTATTTCCCAGTGAAACCCAGGGGAAAAAAAAAACAGCAAAACCTTCTCCAGCCTTTTGTCGTGGTGACGTATCAGCAGCTACTCTTTGTTTATCGCTCTCTGTGTGTGTAAGTGATGCAGACGCTTTGCAAAGTGGACCGTCACCATGTAGATCGGAACCTCCACATTCTACCACATAGTCTCTTCACCCCTGATTGAAGGAGGAGATATGGAGAATTCAGCGCTTTTTCCTGCAACCCTGGGTTATATATACAGGGAGCTTAATTTAAAAAGTTGGATTAGGCAGAGGCAACGTTGTTACTGTGCTGAAAAAGCAAGTGGTTCTGCTTTTTGTGGGAGTACCAGTCCTACCCGTAATTCTGGGCTTTCTGAGGGTCACCTGAGACCTTACTGAGACCTTTTGCCATTTAACAGCTGCCTGGAGGGATCTCTTTCACTTGAATATTTTCCACTTAAACACCCAAGAGCTGCATAAATTTCATTTTAGATGCACAGCCTCCCTTCTCCCCATCCCTCTCCCCGCTTTTATTTATTTGGTGCTACCAGTAGTTAAAAGGAATGTGCCTTCAACATGTAAACTCACGGTGTGCAACTTTCAGAATACCAATTGAGGTACACCTTTTTACAGTTTTCAGGTTTGCCTTTAAAATAAATCGAAGCATCCTGATATTTTCAGTAGAGAAAAATAAACCACCCTGATTTCCCCTTCCTTAACAGAGCATTTTTAATGACTTTTTTATTCTTCTGAAAGCAGCAAAATCCAGGCATAATCAACTGTAGATTCACTGAGATGTGTGAACCCGTTCTACTGAAGAACACTTTTCAAAAGTAATTTATAGAACTTCTGTGAACTTTATGCACTGAATATTCCCAGTGATTACCTGATCTCACTTTATTTTTTTCTAAATGAGCGATGTGTGTGTGTGCACATGTGCACTCAGACACGTGTGCAAATTAATGTTATAGCCAATAAATAAAATATAAGATACAACACCCATTTTGATATCCAAATGTGGGATGATTAGCACTGTATGTAATCTCAAGTGAACCAAGAGTAGAGTCAAGCTTTGATTTGAAATAAGCAGTTTGTAGATCATGGAGGAGGCTGGTTCTACTAGTTGCAGATAAATTCTTTTGATCTCTGTTTCTGAAGATGCCTTTTGATCTCAAGAACAGTCACAGGATATATTCCTGGCTAAAGGTCATACAAAATAATTGGCTGCTTTTATTAATAATTAAAGATAAAAGCAGTGCAGGTGTTTAAGCACATTGGAGGTCGTGAATTGTCAGTATTTAAACAGTCCATATGCTGAATAATTACAGATTTGTAATTACAGTAGTGGAGCTGGTGAGGGGTCTGGAGCACAAGTCTTGTGAGGAGCAGCTGAGGGAGCTGGGGGTGTTCAGCCTGGAGAAAAGGAGGCTGAGGGGAGACCTTCTGGCTCTCTCCAACTCCCTGAAAGGAGAGGGTAGCCAGGGGGGGTCGGTCTCTCCTCCCAAGTCACAGACCATGGGAGAAGAGGAAACAGCTCTGTATTGTCCCAGGGGAGGTTCAGATTGGCTATTGGGAAAAAATATTGACACTGAAAGGGTTCTGAAGCCTTGGAATAAGCTGCTCAGGAAGTGGTAGATTCACCATTCCCGGGGGTATTTAAAAGCTGGGTTGACGCAGTGCTTAGAGATATGGGTTAGTGGTGGTTTTTGTCAGAGTTGGGTTGATGGTCTGAAAGGTCCCCTCCAACCTGGGCAATTCTGTGATTTTATGATTCTATGACTCAATGGTCAACTCAGAACAAACTCCAAAACCACAGTCTTCATTTGGAGTTTGTTCACTGCACTTTTCATTTGGAGAACTGCAATCTGTCAGAAGGCACCAGACGTCTGTATATTTTAATGCAGCTCAATTTACTCAGGAGCTGGAAGTGTCTGAAAACACAGATGAAACATGCTGTCTCGATTTGGCAGTTTTGTTCAGATTATGTGGGGCAGGAGGTAGAGCCACTGGGTGAAAATCACCAGCAGGATCATCAGTGTCTTCTCATGTGAGCTTCCATTCTCCTGCGTTGCAGTGCTATATTTAATGAAAAATAAAAAACTTGGCCTCGTGATTCTTCGTTACTCAGCCTTACTCAGGGCTTTTCAAAATAGATTATAGTGTGTTTGTGATAGCTCTATTTTGTGTGTCATTCTGGTGACAAAAATGTGGTTCAAGTAGTCCCTTTGATCACAATCTGCAATTCTAAACAAATCATCTGATTTAGGATGTTCAGGGACTTATGCAATGACTTCTTTGTCACTGTTCGGAAATGAAGCACTACCATCAGGAAAAAGAAAACAAAAAAAAAAGCTAACGCTTCAGCATCTGATGCGATGAAAGCCTCTGTCTACAAAAGCAAAATAGAAAGTTACACATAATATAAGGAGAAGAGGGGAAAAAGCAACTTGCTACCATTGAGAGGCAACATACCATCAGTCATGACGGTACGCTCTGCTATGAAGAGACAGTTTTCAGTGCTTTATTTAAATGTTATCCCTTATATAACTTTGTAAAATCAGATGCACGCACGAGACAATGAGAATGGATTCCATCCCTTCCCACAGAGTATATACTAAAGGAAGAGGGAGCCTTTTCCTCAAAGAATTTCACCACCTGGAAATCCTTGGGAAAAGGTTCCCACATCACCAGGCAAGAAAAAGGAGCAAAAGCGTGTTAGCAAGTAATTGGAATATGGTCATACTTTAGTGTAGAGATGTTTAAAAATGCATGTGGCAATAGAGCAGATGATTTTCTGCATTTCCATTGGTCTAAGACTAATAACAAAACACTTCTGTGAGAACATTTCTTTCCATTTTCCCATCATAGGAACAACAGACATCTGGGAAGAAAGAAAATGTAAAGTAAGATCATATAAAAGGAGTTTTCATTTAATCTAGTACCTTTTATTTTAATTCCACAAGGTTTTCTTCACGACGTTTATTGAAAAGCAGAGCGGGGAAGAGGTAATTGCTATCAAATAGCTATCCTAGGATGTATGAAATTCAGATTACACTTCCGTACACAGGGCTTAGTATCAAAGAGTATCTGAGCAGTCCTCCTGAACTGCCTCATAATACAGAAAATTGCGTGCATTAAAATATCCGCATTATTCTGATTTAATCCTGAGACACTTTGATTAGTATTCCCCTGTGCACACATCGAGTGTCAGCTGAATCGTGGCTTATGAAACCCATTTCTTTCTGTTGACTCCAAGGGGTCTGGCATAAATTTTTGTGAAATGAGTTTTGCCTCCTGGAACATCCTCAACTTAATCACGCTTTGCACACAAAAAGATGCCAGGTGTCGGCCTTCTTTAAGACACAGCAGTTGTGTAAGGGCTCCGAGCGCTCCACCTCTTTAACCAGTAGTTTATTGTTATAGTTTATATATAATAATATAATATAATATAATATAATATAATATAATATAATATGTAATTCTGAAATAATANACCTCCGTTCCCCCAGAAGTTTCACACTCAGCAATCACAGTGGTGTTCTGGAAGAGGTTTGTCTCAGTTCATTTTTGCTCAAAATGCTCTGCTCTGAAGAGAATTAAATACTCCTTAGGCTACAGGGAGCTTTAATACAGTGAAAAAGCAATTATCTGGCAGGGATATGAGGGTTCCAGTTTCAATCCCTGCTCCAGGTAATGTGTATTTTTCTGCAGCAAGAACTGGAACTTGCCCTACTTTCAGGTAGGAAACTGAATTACCGTTATGTGATGGGTCACATATGGTACCCTGTAACGTGCTGTCCACGCCAAGGATTTGTTCCATTGATGGAAGAGCTGCAATTCCAATGTTGGCTGTGAAGTGGGACATAGGACTGAGTATACAACCTCCAGAAGTCACTTCAACCCAAGCCAAGCCAAACCAAAAGCAAAGCTCCTCCCTTTTCCCTGACCACCTGAAGATAGCCTAGAATCTGGTGAATGGGGCTGCAAAGTGAGAGAGGTGGGCTTGGACACCAACTCAGAAGTGGGTGGAGGACGTGTGTGCCACATTGCAGCTAAGCCCTCTGGCCACCAAGTTCTGGGCAGAAACTGTTTGAAGTAGCTACCATCTGTGTTTTGTAAAATATTCACTATTTGAGATGTAAAATCAAGAGAGGTTTTGGAGGCTGTGACCTGCATGTGGATGTACATGCTCTGATCTATGCTGCAGGAAACTGCACATGGTCTGGGGGTCTTAGATGTGGGTGAGAATTTTGACTCCCTCAGAAAGCTTCTCACTCAGGACCTGCCTTTCTTTCAGTCTCATTCTTCCTGTGAATGGTACCAGGATCCTTTGTAGCAGCATTGAGAAGTTTCCCACTAAAAATTATCCACTGTCTTTGCATGGTGTAGCAACACAGAAGTTGCTTTCTGGACCTAGCAGCATATCTGGGCTAGGTTGTGTAGCTTAGAGTCACAGAATTGCCCAGGTTGGAAGAGACCTTTCAGATCGAGTCAAACCACCAACCTCACACTGACAGAACCATCACT
Organism: Nycticryphes semicollaris; assembly: GCA_013400055.1. Classification (NCBI taxonomy): domain Eukaryota; kingdom Metazoa; phylum Chordata; class Aves; order Charadriiformes; family Rostratulidae; genus Nycticryphes; species Nycticryphes semicollaris. The sequence continues at coordinate 379,159 of VXBJ01002997.1, forward strand.
GAACCATGTCTCTAAGCACTAGGTCAACCTGGCTTTTAAATCCCTCCAAGGATGGTGACTCCACCACTTCCCCGGGCAGCCCATTCCAATGCTTGATAACCCTTTCAGTGTAGAAATTTCTCCTAATATCCATCCTAAACCTCCCCTCATGCAACTTGAGTCTGTTTCCTCTTGTCCCATCACCTGTGACTTGGGAGAAGAGACCGACCCCCCCTGGCTATACCCTCCTTTCAGGGAGTTGGAGAGAGTGAGAAGGTCTCCCCTCAAGGTAGACATTTGCTCCTTTTGTGGAAGCTTGCACACAGGTACACCCATAGCTAGTGATTAACAGACCTGCTATTATAACTAATCAGCCTGGTTTAGTCTTCGTAATTAGGGTAACCTCTCCCCTCAACAGGACTATGCTGCTCTCATGGGTGAGGAGAGGGAGGGCCATCTGCTCAGCTGTGGAAACTGCCACCACTTCATTCGCTTAAAAGGACGTTTTGTCAGGTTTCTCTAATTGCAAATGTGTCCCGCTGAGTTTAACAAGCTTAAACCATTAATTCATTCGTTTGTCCTGGTGGGAAATGTAGGCTTCAGGATAAATTATTAAAAATGTCGATTCTTGGAGTCCGGAATTCCTTGTATCTAGCGAATATGGGGGGAAAACATGGAGAAAGAAGAAACAATCCACAGAAAAGGGGAGGACACTTCATTTAAATTCTTGAAGACTGGAATGGGCTGCCCAGTCATAATATGGACCAAACTCAGTTCTGGCTAACTAAATCTTATTTAATTTAGTTCTCACTAAAGTCTAGACTGTTGTTGAAATAATTCACTATTTGATTTTTTTCAGTTTTGATCTGTAAGATCAATGCATAGTTTTTAATTTACATGGTGCCGCTTGGTTGCTCTTTACTATAGGCTTGATTGATTGTGTAACTGCGGGTCTCGAGGGTCTGAGGAACAATCCAAGAAAAAGAAGCACGTCGGCATAGGGAAGTTCTTATGTAGGTTATTTGCATAGTTCATATCTGACAATAAAGAAATCCGAGTTCTGTGAAGTACACGTGGTACTTGGTAGACGTGCTAGGTGTATAATTTCCTTAAGGACTATGAAAAAGTTAAACTGGAGTTTAATCAGAAATTTTACTCCTCACTGATCTGTGAGAACCTAAGGTGAAATTGGATCAAGGAATGCATTTACAGAGATAATCCTCTTGTATTCCCATGCACCTTGCGTTTGGAGGGGAGTTATTTTCTAGTAGCTATTTTAATTTTCAACAAAATCAACTATTTTATTTATTTATGCTGGTCGCCACACTCCACATACAGATGTGTGCATAACTTCATTGAGAGTCATGCACATCCACATGTATTTCTCCTGAGGGAGAACGTGGCCTTTAATGAATACGCAGTGTGGTACAGTTGTGATTGAGGCAGGCAGCTTGAAGATGCATAACTCAATTATTTCAAAAAACAGATTTCTTCAAACATGCCAAAGGCAAATATATGTCAAGCTAAAAGTTATGGGAATTGGAGTGTAAGAGGGCAACCTAAACATTTTTCAAATTATGCAGAAGTCTGTCTCCTCATATTCCAAACCTCAGAACCATCCAGACTGGGTTTTTACCCCACTTTCATAATAATTCAGCTTCGGGTAGTGAACAATATTAGCACAACAAAACATGTTCTTAAACCTCTAAGTGTCATAACAGAAATACCTTCTCAACCGTAATCACGGCCATTGCAAGTGAGATGCTATAAAAAGTAAACAAAATATGTTTTCCTCTTTGTTTCCTCATTTGAAATGTTTACTTAGGTAGCCCTTAGAACACCGTTCATTGCTCTTAGATGTCTTCAAGAAATAATGCTTCAAATGCTCCAGACTGCTCAGAATTTTGAAGTCCTGTCAGAGTTCAAAAAAACCTAAGTTGCCACCGTTTTTTCTCATCCGCTACAAATCCCTCTCTTCCTCAGAGGTAATTACTTGTACACGTGTTTTCAGGACTGCAAATTGCTCTGCCAATATTCATGAAGCCCGCTTGTCCTCGCTATTTTTATTTCATTTGTGGAAAGCAGATCAGATAGACTATCTAAGTGCTCTGGGAGTTTGGTTGGGTTCAAAGTCAATACCAAGCCAAAGAGATGATCCCAGTGTCCCCTGGATCATTCCTTCAGCTGTCAGTCAATATCAGTCTGCCCAGGTCTCCACATCTGCTGTGCCCAGTATCAAGTCACTCCAGGGATGGGACACACGTCGGTTGAAAACTAAAAATGCTGCAGTGGGTGAGACCAAGGATTCATTAGCTCAGTTTTGTCTCTCCTACAGCAGCAATGGGAAAGGTTGATAGAATATTCTTTAGAGATTGAGCATCCTTTCGTAGAATCATAGAATGGTTGGGGTTGGAAGGGACCACAAAGATCATCAAGTTCCAACCCCGCTGCCCTGGGAAAAGACACCTCCCACCAAACCAGGTTGCTCCAAGCCCCATCCAGGCTGGCCTTGAACCCCTCCAGGGCTGGGGCAGCCACAGCTTCTCTGGGCAACTTGGGCCAGGCTCTCACCACCCTCACACCAAGGGTCTTCCTGAGATCTCATCTCATTCTCCCCTCTTTCAGTATAAAACCCTTCCCCCTCATCCTATGTCTCCTCTCCCTGATCAAGAGTCCTTCCCCATCTCTCCTGTAGCCCCTTCAGATACTGGGAGGCTGCTCTAAGGTCTCCCCGGAGCCTTCTCTTCTCCAGGATGAACCCCCCAGCTCTCTCAGCCTGTCTTTACAGGAGAGGTGGTTAAGCCCTCTGATCATCTTTGTGGCCTCCTCTGGACCTGCTCCAACAGGTCCGTGTCCTTCCTGTCCTTCCTTGGTATCTTTTCATGGTAGTAAAATGCTATTGCTTAAACTTTATTGATCAGACACAGGGAATCCCAGATTAAGAAACTGAACTTTCATCTCCAGCTTTACTAATAAAGTCAGTTATCCTATTTGACCCATGCCATTAACAGTTATTAATTAGCAAGCACCATAGACTAAAGTCTTGCCATCTTGGTTTAAGCTGCTTTAGCTGCTTTTGTTGCTTTCTTTCATTTATCTTTTTCAGTGCATATTTATTTGTTTCCCCGACCTCTCATTTCTTTCCTTGTTATGTTGAAAGCAAAAATGCAAATTATACAGACAGTGTTTACTCTTCCAGGTAATGGGTTTTAACCAGAGCTGTTTCAAGTGTTCATGATCATATTCAGGGTGGCTTCAGCTAAGTTTCCACAGGAAATAGGCCACCTGTTTGCCATTAGACAGTCCATTAGCAGATGAGATAGGTCAATAGAAAAAGATAACAACACTGTTTAAATTTAGATGGTAGCTTGAAGAAAGCAGTCTTCAGTAAAGAATAAGGGAGGAATTCAGCTCAGCTGACAGAGAACTGGAAGCAACAAAGACAGAGACTGGAATGGGCTGCCCAGGGAGGGGGTTGAGTCCCCATCCCTGAATGTGTTTCAGAGTGGTTGAGATGTGGTGTTGGGGGGCATGGTGTAGGGCAGAACTTTGTAGAGTGGAGCTGATGGTTGGACTTGATGATCCCAAGGGTCTTTTCCAACCTGAATGATTCTATTCTAAAGAATGGGGAGGCATCAAGGGGAAGCCAATCTCCACTAATTTGCCTTTCTCTCTAAAAAGCGGCTGCCTTCCATTTATATTTACATTTATATCAAAGCTCATTAGCTGTAACCTAAACTTTACAGGGACCTGCTGAATTCTTTTCCTGGAGGTCTTATTTCAATGGGTTGAAATTACAGTGTTGTTTCTTATTATTTTTTTTTCTCTCCTTCTTTGGTGATATTACAGCTGTACATCAGGCTGTGGTCATATACAACATCACTATTTATATTTTCCAAAGATGCTGATGCAACGAAAATGTTCATCCAGTTTTCAGAGACTGGGTGCTTAGATAAACTGAGTATAAACTAAATAGAGTAGGTTTTAACATGTGTCCAAACTGCTGTTCCACAGCCCAAAGTTCTCTGTGTGTTTGCAGGACAGAGTATTTAGACTTTTCGAAGAGAACTCCCAAATAAAGATATGACCCCATCTGTAACTGAAAAAAAAATGCTGTAAGTGCTGCGTTGAATGTCATCCCATACTGATTTTCCTTGCTTAAATTATAGTTTCATGAGTTAGATGCAGTGAGCTTGCACCACATGGCTAAGAGAGTCCCAGTGAAATGTCCAAGTAGCTTGCAGGAACCTTGCAGAATCCTGTGCAATACTGGAAACTCGAAAAAGGATCCTTCAGATGGCCCTGAAGGAATTCAAAGATGATGTAAATGTCCTTGAAAATAAAACTTTATAACTGAAAACCTGACAAGCCCTTCACTATAAAATCATAAATGTGACTTAAATCAGACTTTTACAAGGGCTTGGACAAGGAGTTTTCAAAGCAGATCCTTGAAGGAAATGTTGAGTTATTAATATCAGGAAAACGCGAACAATGGATTGTTGGGTGACTAAAATGATTCAAGTTAAAAAGAAAAAAAAAATTATAAAAGTTTGGATTTGTGTTTTCGATTTAAGACAATGAAATTAAAAGGTCTTGAAATAATTTTGAGCCTCCACAAAACTGACAGAGAAAACCGGTGTACTGGAAATTTTTTCCACCTTCTTTGTTACTTTTCCCCACATGATAAAGGCAAATGGATAGCATCAACTCTTAATTTCTAGGATCGCTTCTTAGAAGCTTGCATGGTGATTAGATGCTGGGTTTTGGTGAGAGCATGTTGAAAAGTCCCCTAAAAATGCCAAAGAGAAAAAAACAGAAATTGGTATTCTGCCTGTAGCCAACTCTCCAATCTCCCAGTTGTAAATACCACAAAAGCCACGAAAGTTATAGAGTTGCTACGAAAGTTATAGAGATAAATACACCTTTGGTTCTGCAAGATGTTAAAAATATTTGCTAGAGTCTCATTTTAAAGTAGATTTTTAAATGCTTTCAAACAGGTTATCTCCTTCTGATGTCTAACATGAAGAAAAAACCCAAACCAGAGCCTCATAATGAAGTGTTCTTGTTTAAATAGTCACTATGATAATAACAATTGAAACTTACACCCAGACTCAGACACTGAGTAGGGGGAACTGCAGAAACTTTCTGCCTAGGAACCGCAAACAAAATCCGAGAATTATTACAATTCATTTTATTAGTAATCTTGATGCAAGTCTCTATGCAGTATGTTTAATTACAAAATAGGCTACTTGGGTATGATCAAACTGATTAATAAAAATGATATAAATTTTTAAAATAAAAGCAAGGGTCCTTTCTTTCTGAAAATAAAAATGCTGTTGCAGAGACATATATCTAAATAACCAACAAGGTGAAAAACAATTGAATCTGCTTTTTTGATATAATTTTCTAGGAGGGTGATCTGCACAGGTCAATGAATAAATAGGAAGTAGTTTCACTCTTGATCAGTACCTGCCATCTTTACTGGTTTGCCCCAGTCTGCTGCCAGTCTCACTGGGACTTAAATGTAATCCAGAAGGAGTAAAAGTGACACAGAGTGGTTTTGACTTAATTTCTGTCTGGGTGTGGGCCCACAAGAGTTGGCTGATGGAGAACAAGTCTTAGGACTTGTCAGTTACAGTCTAGTTGGTATAAGCAAGATTATAGAATGGTTGGGGTTGGAAGGGACCTTAAAGATTATCCAGTTCCACCCCCCTGCCCTGGGCAGGGACACCTCCCACCAGACCAGGTTGCTCCAAGCCCCATCCAGCCTGGCCTTGAACCCCTCCAGGGCTGGGGCAGCCACAGCTTCTCTGGGCAACCTGTTCCAATGTCTCACTATCCTCCCTCACAAGAAGTAATTTCTTTCTGGTATCTAACCTAAATGTCCCTTCTCTCAATTTAAAACCATTACCCCTTGTCCTGTTGCTCCACTCCTTCATAAAGAGTTCCTCCCCATCTGTCCTGGAGCCTCTTTAGGGTCTGGAAGGGTCTATAAGTTCTCCCTGGAGCCTTCTCTTCTCCAGGTTGAACACCCCCAACTCTTTCAGCCTGTCCTCACAGCTCAGACCTCTAAGCATCTTTGTGGCCTCCTCTGGACCTGCTCCAAGAGGTCCGTGTTGGACCAAATTCCTGTGCTGAGGACGCCAGAGCTGGACACAGTGCTCCAGGTGGGGTGTCCCCTGAGCAGAGCAGAGGGGCAAGTTCCCCTCCTCTCGCCCTGCTGGCCACGCTGCTGGGGATGCAGCCNAAAGTTCCCCTCCTCTGTCCCTGCTGGCCATGCTGCTGGGAATGCAGCCCAGGATGCAGGGGGCTTTTCTGGGCTGCCAGCACATGTTTCTGGGTCAAGTTGAGCTTCTTGTCCACCAACACCCCTAAATCCTTCTCCTCAGGGCTGCTCTCCAGCTGTTCTCTGCCCAGGCTCTATCAGTGCCTGGGACTGCTGTGGCCCAGGTACTAGCCATCTTTATTAAACTCCCCTTAAACAAAATCCTTGCAAAATCTTTATCAGATCAGCTGGGAGTCTTCTGTGAATGTGAGAGAAAAAGGGAGGAGGGAGGATACAGAAATCTGAAAAAGTAAGATGAAGGTGGGAGTGGCTTTACTGATATTTTGGAAACAACCCAACCTTCTCATTTGGATTCCTATTCGGACAGTTTATTTTGTCAATCTTCCTTTGAGGTAAGAGGTTAATGGGGAAAACAAGGACACAGAGCAGAGTTCCGGCGGTGCTTAAAGTGACAACCCTGCTGTTGTGTAGGTCAACTTCCCCAGACAGAAGCTTCCTGCTTCTGCAGTCCTCCCTCCTCTGGTGTGGGCATCCTCACTGCCTCCAAAGAGCTCAGCCAGAGCCACAGGATGCTTTGGATCCAGGAGGATCTGTTTCATAGCTCTGCGTGCTGGAAGAGAGCATTAATGTGTGCTGAAAGAAACCTTTCTTGGTGAATTGGATAAATTTTAGCAGTAAAATAAACTGAATTTAGAGGTACAAATACAGCACCTCTGTTTATTAAGTGGAAATAAGAGCCTCACAGCTAAACACAGCGGGCCAATTCTGGGATTCCTGAAGTGCTAAATCTTCTGCCTGGTTTAGTTGGAGTTTTGTGTAAACTCTAAAACACAAACTGGAAAAAGACTTCAAGATTTGTTTGGTTGTACCCATCAGTATCCCATACTCTCTCCTTTTTGCACCGCTCTCCCTATGAACAAAAACTTAGAAGTTCAATTTTTCTGGCAATTACCTTCCTGAGGACCAACGAGCAAACAGAAGAGCCATCAAGGAGCCGTGCAGAGGTTTTCAGGAGATCATTTAGGAGCTTGAAATTCTGCCTGGAAGGAGTTTTCCCTTTCTCATTGAACTGTTTGCTTCTTTCTTCAGTATCTCCTCCTCTGGCCTGCAAATGCAACATCCAGGCGTGTCTTGCTGGAGAGAAGTGATGGATGAAACTGTTTCATCCTGGAGGTGATCTCTGCACTGTTAGTCAAGCTCTTTTTTTGTTCCCAAATGGATTCTGCATGTGGCTGATTTTCCCCGTACAGAGCAGGAAGTAAACAGAGGCTGATAGATATTGGCTTTCCATCATCTGAACTGTCAGCTGCTGTACATTAAGAAGTTATCTATGCCTTTAATTGTGAGGAGGAGAGGGATTTAGGGCTTGCAGGAGCGTAATTGTTTCACGGTAAATCTGCAGATAAGTCCCTCTTCCTTACTGCCCACACACAGCTCCACTGACTTTAAAACATTAAATTCTGCCTTTCCTTTCAAATGCTGGTGCCTAAAGCAAGATCTATTATCTTGAGGCCTTCTTTGTAGCTTAGGCTCTAATGAGATGCCGATATTGCAAACCAATAACCCAAATGAGGAAATATTAAAATGAAGCATAAGGCTGCCTTTATTACTGCCATATTTCTTTGCTGCATTAATTTCGAAACATGTTTCTATGTTCTATCTAATCCCAGTCTTTGTGAGAAAAGTTTTGATAACTGACAAGTTTCTTTCTCATGTGACGTGTTCCTGGAGATGAGGTGTACCATGGGGGAGGGCAAGGCAGAGGAGGATTTTTATCTCTGAATGTGCCAGGGGCTGCCAAATTTTCCTTGCAGTTTACTTAATCGGATTAAACAGGTTTGTTTTGATGCCTAAATCTCCAAGTTTGGTGAATTGCTTATTTGTTCATACGGATGAGTTTGAATTCAAGTGAACAAATAGCTTAAGAAAGTCAGGTAAGTGCTCCTGTGATTAAATAAATATCTGCAGTTCCCCTGGGATTGTCTTTGTTTCTTGTGCTCCAGCAATCTTGTCTTGTTTGGCTAGAAAGGATACAAGAATGTGTACCTATTTAGCAAAAAGTACTTTTGTAAACAAGCTAATGAACAGTTGCAGTTGCTTGTATTCCCCAACCTGCCTGAGACGACAAGTGATTGTGCTTATTGATATTATTAATACAAGAGGAATGCACACCAGAAAAATGTCTCTGTTTATCCATCCTCTGTTCCCTGACTGCAATTTACATTACAATACCATTTCTAACTGATGTAGTATAAAGTGTTTTCTCATTTAGGGCAAGTCTAATTGCATTCCTTGATTCAGTGGGTGATGCAAGGGAATCAGGGTATAAAAGAGACAAACTTGCTTGCGCCAACCTGGGGTAGGAAGTGCTTTTCCTGTCCTACTTCTCTAAACAAGCAGGACAAGTCACATCACACCAGTCACATCCTCAGAGATTTTATGTGACAAGAGTGACCAGGTCATAGAATTTCAGGGAGTTGGAGAGAGCCAGAAGGTCTCCCCTCAGCCTCCTTTTCTCCAGGATGAACACCCCCAGCTCCCTCAGCTGCTCCTCACAAGACTTGTGCTCCAGACCCCTCACCAGCTCCATTGCCCTTCTCTGGACCCGTTCCAGCCCCTAAGGTCAGAGGACACGGGGATGGGAAGGAACTGGGGAAGTTCATCTCCAGGTGGGCTTCCTGCTTCCAAGGACCCTGTAAGCTTGGGTATCACCAATAAAAGCTGGTAGTTTCTGAGTGTGCTAATGCCTTCTCCATACCCTTCGTCACACAAAGCAGCTGATTATCCCAGTGTCCAGGGTGTTTGGCACTTTTATAGAGAGATGTCCAACTGTAGATAGTTTATTTTTGCCTTGACTTCCACTTTTTATTCCTGCTGTCCTCTTTCTTTCTGTTCATTTCCTGAAAACAAATCTCTTAACAAATACAAAGAGGCATACTGGAATTTAAAATGTCAGATAAATTATAGGAATAGAACATTTTGACATTGTGCATCTTCTTTTAAAACAAGACGGTGCGGTAATAGCACTTGGGTTGGTATTTCCTCCCACAAGGAGGCAATCTACTTTCACAGGACAGGAGGATGTTAAAGGAATATTTGATAATTTGTGGGATTTTTTGTGCTTGACACCTGTCTTTCCATTTTAATTGAGTTAATAGAATTCTCCTTTATGTTATGTGTGCATTTCAATAACCATTTAGCGCTGAAATTTTCAGGATGAGCTTCAAATAGCTCAGAGCAGCATTTTGTAAGCTGAGCAATGGTGAACAGAAAATACAATTCTCTTTTCCCTTCCTAATTTCCTATGATGATGAAGTGGAATATACACAGTTACAAAACCAGCAAAAACGACAAAGTCAGGCTGTGATCCCAGTGGTCTTTATGAATGATGGATTCACAGAACTCAAAGAATGTACAAACCCAAGTAGAAAAATGAGGAGACTTTGACAATAGTACCTCAGATTGACTCGACTCCGTATTTACTGGCCTCTGAATCCAAGCAATTTTTGTGTGTTTAAGCAAGTATTCATAATAACACTGTATTTTAAAGAGAACAGTTTAGTAGTATTCAGTGGGTATGTGGCTACAGGGCACAGAAATATGTGTACATAGTGAGGAAATGGGCAAATGGAGATTCAATAATATGTTAAGTGATATTGTTAATGACAACCACAGAATAAGGTGGTAGAAGGAGGGAACTGACCACTGGCATTGCTCAACAACCCAGAATAGTATAATACTAATCTTGAAAAACTGACTTATGGACTAGCCAGTAAATTGCATAAATTACTTAAGGGCCTTTAACCTTAAAGTATTTAATGATTTATGTCATTTGCAATACGCAGCACGTCACATCCTATTGCAATACTCAATATATTATGTGTAACCATCTATCCAGGCTGTTGGTGCTAAAGTCTTCTAGCTCCTGGATGGTATGTGAGAGAATAAAATTCCCTCTCCTCATATAATTTAAGGAAACAAAATGAAGATTTAAAGCTACATGGCAAACATTTGTTATTCCAATGTTGTTTGTTATTTTGATGTAGAAATTTCTCCTCCAAAAATCTAGAGCCAAGAGTTTTCCCAATTCAGACACCAGGGCCATTGCTGACAAACAAAAAAGCAGATAGTTTCTGGTAGCTATTAACTTTATTCAGTTAGCTAATTATTAAACTATATTAATAGCTTTTTAGTTTTATTGAGTGCTGCCGAGTTAGATAATTGAGAAAAAAAGCCGTTTAGAATTAAGAAAAATACCTTACTAGAAATTCAGTCTTCTAAGAATTTGGGGAGAATTTCAGTCATTTCATTTACTTCTTTGCTGATCCTTAACTTGTTTGTATCAATCAGTAATACTAATGTGCCTTGATTCTTGCCACGAGTCTCAAAACGTTTATAAGAAGATCAAAGAAAATCTTCTGATTCTTTGGTATTTTCCTCACGAGTAAAAGAAATCTGAGCTGATGAAGCTGGCTGGTTACTGAAGTGGTGCATAACTGTGGAACTTCATGACTCCAGGACTTTGGTTTAAATCGTTTTCACGTACAGCAATTAAAAAATCAGTTGATGATAGGAGAGCTATATCAGTTAGAATCATAGAATCATAGAATGGTTGGGGTTGGAAGGGACCTTGAAGATGATTCAGTTACAATACACCTCCCGCCAGACCAGGTTGCTCAAAGCCCCGTCCATCCTGGCCTTGGACCCCTCCAGGGACAAGGGATTATGGAGTTGTGTTGGCCATTATAGTAAGAGGAAGATTTTAGAAAAGATTACCTTGCCTTTTCAGTTCAGTACGGGCATTTATACGTGCTTGTGTCAAACAGACCGTCTTTTTATTTCTGGGTGTAAATATTAGGAGTTTCACTGATGCTGTGTGTGGGTGGAAATGCACATTCACACTCAGAAAATTAATTTTGTGTCTTCTGGTTGCAGTGTAAGAAAGGAATTTGGTATCAACTAACAGTAACTTTCTACAACAAAGATACAAAACATTTGATACATGGGATGGATAATCTGCTTGGAGTTGTGCACCTCTGCTAGGAGTTTGCTGAGCCAGAGCTGGAAATTGCATTTTGCAATTTCAAGCAAATCCCAGTGAAATTTTGCCAATGAAGATAGGATTCTTATACCAACAGATAATATATACTCTGAAATCCTTGCCAAATTAATGGTTTTACAGCAATAATCTTCTTATGAATCAACATAGTCATGTTGTCTCAGAAGATGGTACTGATTAACAGCTGGGAAAGGCAAAGTATTTGACCTCAAGATCTATTTTTCTTCATTTCAATAACTGGGGAGAGGGCGGGTGGAAAGGGGAGAGGGAAATATTATGGTTACTGAAACCTGAAAATACTTTAAATGATGCACAAGTATGATGTGATATAAATATTCTGAAAGGCAACTAGAAGTTAAGGCAGTTAAGGTGTTAGGACTCAAAAAATTCCTTGTTAACTTTCTTTGAGAGCTGTTGCTGTTTTCTACATCCTCCCGTGCTCACAGCTCTAAAATACCTCAAAGTTCCTCAAAAGATACATTTTTCACATGCTTTGCAATCCCATTTATTTTTTCCAGCTTGGATGGAGATCTACAAGAAGGCAGGAAAAAAAAGGGTTCTTTGAAAATACCCTCTTTTTCTGTGTCTTCCTGCTTCTGCATCTGCCACAGTCACTGGCAGGGCCAATCTGGGCCCAGCAGAAAGTGTATTGGTAAAAAGTAAATGCTAGTGCCAGAAAACAAGCAAGTAGCTAACTTTTTTTCCAAAAAAAACCCCAAACCCAAAAACCCACCAACAAACCTTAAAAGTCATTCATCATACTGGAATGGCTGCACAATAACATCCTGATAGCAGCTGTGCCATTTGGTGAGATGTAGTCAAGCAAATTTCAAATTATTTACTATTTGCAAGTGAAAGATTTGACTTTGGCTTTCTATTCACATACGTCTTTACCGTAAAGAATCCGAGTAGTGACACGACAAAGAAAAGTTTGAGAAAGTTTAATTTGGCACTAACCAAGAGCTTCATATTGAACACCAACAGATTTAGCTCATGTTTTTTGTCCCACTGGTTACCTTTATCTTCTGTGCGCATTATGAATGAGACAGATTTACCCAGAGATTCACTTATTTATGATGAAGCACTTCATGTAATGAGAGCAGTGTTCTTCTGTGCTATATGGCTTTTAAGTGGATCAATGCTCGATGGAATTGCTTATATTACTTTAAATTTGCTGATTTATGAATAATACCAGTTTCAGTTTCCCTGGTGTATTTATAGATATAAAAATACTTCCAGCATTAATATCTAAGAAATGCAAATAACCTGTGTCTACTTTTCTTGGTTCATAGAATCATAGAATCATTCAGGTTGGAAAAGACCCTTGGGATCATCAAGTCCAACCATCAGCCCCACTCTACAAAGTTCTCCCCTACACCATGTCCCCCAACACCACATCTCAACCACTCTGAAACACTTCAGGGATGGGGACTCAACCCCCTCCCTGGGAAGCCCATTCCAGGGTCTGACCACTCTTGCTGGGAAAAAATCTTTCTTAATGTCCAGCCTAAACCTCCCCTGTTGCAGCCATTCAAGCCATTCCCTCTCGTTCTATCGCTAATTCCCTGTGAGAAGAGACCAGCACCAACCTCTCTACAATGTCCTTCCAAGTAGTTGTAGAGAGCGATGAGGTCTCCCATCAGCCTCCTCTTCCTCAAACTAAACAGTCCCAGCTCCTTCAGTCGCTCTTCATTGGATTTGTTCTCCAGGCCTTTAATTTTGCTCAGATATTGATAGCAGGGTTTTATTTATTCTATTAATTTAAAAAATTCAGTGTTTATAGTCCTTGTGAGTTAGCTCAGCCTGGGCTTGGATATTGGCAAACCGGTGTACAATGGTTTAGAAAGTTATTATCTCATTATCTTCTAACAACAATATTTCTTCATTGGTGAGAACATTTTGTTTGCGTTGCTCTTGAATCTTATAATCTGCAGAAGAAATTTGAAGTGTGAGGAGCAGCTGCTGGGATGACCGTGGACATATATTTCCTTATGTAGAGCAACTCACTCCCCGAGAAAGGTTCTGTTAACGCTGAAACGATTTCAGTGCATATTAAGGTCAAGCTCCATCTCTGCGAACTCTGGAGACCTGGCAGTGCCACATGCAGTTAGTGTGCGCCAACTGATGTCCCTGTAGGTGGAGGATGGACACCTTCAGAGAGCAGTGAGGTCCAACCCGGAGCTTCAGCTCTGGGCACAGCTGGTCCTGTCTCCTTCCATTAGCTGGAAAGGGAACAGGCCAGTATCTACATCTCTGACCTTATAGAAAGCTGAGGTTGGGTGAGATGAATTGCAACCTCTGGCATTACTGCAGCCCTTGCCCCACTGAAGTACGGTCATGGGGTACAGGTATGGCTGGTGGTACCTCACTGCAGTGTCTGCTGAGGTAAGACCTGAGCATTTGGATTGAGTGGGCAGGTGATGGTCAAGGGTGGGTCTCAAGAAGATGGGGCCAGTCTTTTTTTTCAGTGGTGCCCAGTGACAGGACAAGAGGAAATGGGCACAAACTGGACCACAGGAAGTTCCACCTGAATGTAAGGAGGAACTTCTTTCCCTTGAGGGTGGCAGAGCCCAGGAAGAGGATGCCCAGAGAGGTGGTGGAGTCTCCTTCTCTGGAGACATTCCAGACCCCACCTGTAGAGATTCCTGTGGGACCTGCTGTGGGTGACCCTGCTCTGGCAGGGAGTTGGACTGGATGATCTCCAGAGGTCCTCTGGAGGACCAACCCCATAGCCAGCCCTGTAGCCAACCCCAACCATGGATGGCTCCTTCCAACCCCACAGCATTCTGTGTGATTCTGTGAAATGCCCTGCAGTAATATTTTCCCAGTGCCTCTCACTCCCAGAGCACACATTAGGACCAAAGTTCATTTTCTCACACTGAAAAAAACCTGACACGTACAGTATAAAGTACGGCTCGCTAGGATTTCACTGAATAACTAAGAATTCAGTGCTGGAGCTGAAGTTATTATTCAAGAGCTGTTCTCCCATGAAAGGGCTTTTTTTCTCATCTTTAAATCTTCTTTTATTGTGGTGGTTTTCATTCAGTTTGTTATAAGGAAATTACTTGAGTTGTCTCAATAAAAGTTTAAGCAGTCTTTATGCTGTAACTAAACGGATGCACAGGAACAAATAATTCCAAAGACATTTATTGAGTGCATGCAAACTCTACAGAATCGTCTCTTTTGAAGCAATTTTGAAAAAGCCCTTAAAACTGTATAGTGAGACATAAGTCTTATAAAAGGAACAGGTAAAATGAATTTAAAATTTGTGGAATGAACTTCTTAATTTCTGCTTCTTTGTGGACATTTACTGCTAAGAGACTTTAAAACAGAATGAGTAATATTTACAAACAGCTCCCTTGCTTCTGTTACTTTTTCCACCATTTCTGCAATGGAGACAAATTTCTGAAAAATTATTATTGGTTTGTAATGAGTCATTTTGGGATAAATTCAGGCATGAGATAAGTGATACTTTAAAGTTCTTAAAATTGCAGGTCTGTAAAACCTTCGTGAGGGTTCTGATCCTGGGCTGAATTAAAAAAAAATTATAATCCCCATTTATAATCCCCATTTCACTTCAGTAAAACACATTCAGCAAAGCTCCTAACAGTCATGTATGGCACCTAGTTCCTAATACTAAAAATAGTAGTGATAAAAAACCATGTTCAGGAAAAAGAATGGCACGTAAGAAATCCTGATGTTCCTTACCCTGTCTTCAATGTGGACATATTTTCTGGAGTCAGTGCAGGAAACCATAAATGGTGACACCACGAAAGGGAAGATCTCGACCCAGTGTATAGAGGGGAACAGTGGCTGCTCTGCAAAGTCCATTGTAGAATGGAGAGCAGGATGGACATCTCCATGTGGGCTCAACTACCTTACCAAACCCTCCAGAGCTGGAGGCATTGCTCTAAGTGGGGTCTCACCAGAGCAGAGCAGAGGGGCAGTGGTTGACACCTGGAGCCGTGTGTCTTTCTGCTTGTGAAGCCCTGAACAACCTGGGTGACCTGTTCCTGTTGCATTTCCCCACAGGGACAGGCCTAGGCTCAAGGCACAAACTGAGCACTCCTGCTTTGGGGAGCAGTTGTCCCAAAGACACTCGGGGAGCTTCTGCATCAGTGGGGTTAGTAGCTTACTTGTCTGTTTGTTTAAATCTTGTTTTCTTAGAGGAACAAATGAGAATGGATATGTGAAAGCTCTCCCATGAGGCAGACTATTTTAGACTCTGTGTTCAAGCTGAAGGATATCAAAAATACAGGACGAGTTTGTCACACAGACTGAACATTAAGGATATTTTAACAGAAAGAAAGGATGAGAGAGAGCTTAGCAAACTAATATAGGCTGGATAATAAGATTTGATGACCTTTTAATCACTAGCTTTCTTGGTATGTAGAGGAAGAACATTTATTTTTCCAGTGCTTCAATTTCTTTCCGTACAGTGGGGATAATACTACTACTTGAAATAAGCCTCTCCAGAGGAGAGCTACCAAGCTGGTGAGGGGTCTAGAGAACAAGTCATACAAGGAGAGGCTGAGGGAACTGGAGAAGAGGAGGCTGAGGGAAAACCTCCTTGCCCTTTGAAAGGAGGCCTGTAGAGAGGGTGGCCTCCTCTCCCAAGGGAATAATGACAGGACCAGAGGAAATGGTCTGAAGTTGGGGCAGGGGAGGTTTTGACTGGATATTAGGAAGAATGACTTTACTGGCAGAGTGGTCAGGCACTGGACCAGCCTTCCCAGGGAGGTGATGGTGTCACCATCCCTGGAGGCATTTAAGAAACAAGTAGATGTGGCACTTCAGGGCATGTTCTAGTGGCTGAGATTGTAGGGAGTGGGTTGTGGTTTTGTGTATGGTTGGACTTGGTGATCTCAGAGGTTCTTTACAACTGTAACCATGTGTTTTTGTGTATGGTTGGACTTGGTGATCTCAGAGGTCCTTTCTAACAGTAACCATGTGTTTTTGTGTATGGTTGGATTTGGTGATCTCATAGGTCCTTTCTAACAGTAACCATTCTGTGATTCGAGGGGAGAAACATTAAATATTGGCAGTTGCTTAAGGGTTTTGATCAGAGAATCACTCTGGCTATTTACTTTGGGCAAGGAAATTATATGTGTAGATACAGAATTTGAAAGTAAAATAGGTGATGGAATCATGGACTCTGACCAGAAGGTACCAGAGGACCTCTGATATTTTATGAGACATCTGTACCACGCGCTAAAAAAACAACTGGACATTAAAGAGCCTTTGACAACCTTCAGATGAAAAAACAATTTATTGCCTTTAAATCTGAAATTACAGATAATTAAATTTTTCTTCCTTAGTCCTCCCGTATTTCCAATTAGGGATGATATTTCTTGCTTCCTCTCCCGAAATGTGGTGTGCAGCCGCTATCCATTATTGAGCAGCCACCTCACCTGACCCCAGAAGTGGCTGCTTCTTGGCGGCAGATGAAACGAGCCACATGGATTCCTTGACTACATGGGAGATATTGTGTCTCGAGCTTAATTAGATAGCACTCAAGAAGTGTGAGAAACATGGATTAAAAGCACTATGTAAGGCCAAATTAATTATGAGTATTAATACGATCTTGATCTGAAGAGTAATTTGAATAAGGGCTAAAATAATAATAATGAGATCTTTCTGAGTCACATACAGGGTGCTTTGCTTCTCCATGTAAAATATCTCCCACATTGTTTAAAGTGTTTCTGTGAAGCTGGGCAGTGTTGCTCACATGTAACAGGAATCTTTGCTGCCAGACATGAGTCATCACCGAAGCCCAGCAAAAGGGTCTTTGTTCACATGTCGAGCATAAAACGTCCTGTTCCCTGCCACCCTGGCAGAATAGAATGGTTTGGATTGGAAGGGACCTCAAAGGTTACCTAGTTCTAACCTCCTGCCCTGGGCAGGGACACCTCCCACCAGCCCAGGTTGCTCCAAGCCCCATCCAGCGTGGCCTTGAACCCCTCCAGGGATGGGGCAGCCACAGCTTCTCTGGGCAACCTGGGCCAGGCTCTCACCGCCCTCACAGCAAAGAAGTTCTTCCTAATATCTCATGTAGTAATATCAAACCATTTCCCCTAATCCTGTGACTCCACTCACTGATCAAGAGTCCCTCCCCATCTCTCCTGGAGCCCCTTTAGGGACTGGAAGGGGCTCTAGGGTCTCCCTGGAGCCTTCCCTTCTCCACGCTGACCCCCTCCAACTCTCTCAGCCTGTCCTCACAGCAGAGGGGCTCCAGCCTTCTCAGCATCTTTGTGGTCTCCTCTGGCTCCACTCCAACAGGTCCATGTCCTTCCTGTGCAGAGGGTAATTATACTCTCTGGTGAACTGCTCTATTGACATGAGTAATTATTATCTATGATACACAAAAATGTGTGCGTATCTCTCATTATAATGAAGCACAGAAGTAAATAAAAGGACTAGAACTAAATGTTCAGAATGTTATTTATGCGCTTGGCTTTATACAGTCAGCTCAAGCGTTACATAACGAGGGAACCTGCATGTGGAAATCTGGTTTTATAAGTGGAATTTGTGTGAAGAATAGTCATTAGAGGTATTTGCCCAATACCTGAAAAGAAAATGGTTATTCAGTTCAAATATTTCATCAGGTGGTAAGCAAAGTGAGAAATCTGCAGATACACAGCTTCTGAAGTTAGAATGCAATTCTGTGCTCACATTTCTGTGGTAACTAGCTCGATACATTAAATAATTCAATATTCCAGCCCTATTTCATGAGAATCCTAAAGTACTTACCAAAAAGTGGGTATGAAATTATAAAATTCATGTGACTAAATGTAGTCAGTTACTGTAGACTCCTCTTAGAGTAAGTGCAGATCTACAGAGCAACTCAATTCATCCTAGAGATGCCTTAAATATACTGTAGATACTTGTATTTAATCAAAAGAATCTACCCTATCATGTAAAAAATTTAGACTTAGAAATCCAATCTCCATGTGTTCAGATTTCATTAAAATAAATCTGATTCCAAACTTTCTAGGTATCCACTGAATTGTATAAAATTTAGCAATCAAAAAGCCGCAGTGGAAACCCGTGCTGCCCAACCCAACCTTGAAGGCAGATCTGGAGCTCTGTCAGTTCTGCTCAGTTTGATGTTTCTGTTTTTGCAGGGAAATCAACCACCTGGCTACATAAATTCACATCGTTTTCAGCATTTCCCTGTTTTCTTACCTGAAAGAACATGGCACTGAAACATGTACACAGTGGAAATCTTTTTTTAAACTGCAAGAGGGGAGATTGAGATGAGATCTGGGGAAGAACTTGTTTGGTGTGAGGGTGGTGAGAGCCTGACCCAGGTTGCCCAGAGAAGCTGTGGCTGCCCCATCCCTGGAGGGGTTCAAGGCCAGGTTGGATGGGACTTGGAGCAACCTGGTGTGGTGGGAGGTGTCCCTGCCCAGGGCAGGGGGTTGGAACTCGATGATCTTGAAGGTCCCTTCCAACTCTGACCATTCTATGATTCTGTGGTGTTAGTGTACAGGACTGAACTGGGTGGCTACCAGTCCGCAGTATTCACTTGAGGAGTTTGGACAGCACGGCCGGGTTAGGCCACGGTGATCTTCTGTAACCTCTTCTGTGGCATGGAAAGCAGAAGATATCACTAAGGAATTACATGCATAAGAACCTGATCTTAATTTAGATGCTGAGAGACAAAGGATCCTCTGTGTCTCCAGGTAAAGTGTTGGAATGGAAAATTACATTCACCACTGAAGAGCAGAGACGTTAGTGAATCTCTGGCCCCTCCATTGTAAGAAAATATGTCCCTTGTAGGTTTTTACAAATACATTTGCTGGGACTGGGGAGGAGCCCAAGAAGCCCAGATATTTTTTGCCAGGGACTGGAAAAGCCAAGAGGGCTGGAGAATTCACCTTTCTCCACCCTGCTCATAGCATAGCCGTTTTCCAGACCTTGGCTTTCATGTTATTTTTTGGTTGGGTTTTTTTTTCCCAATTAGCAATATAACAAGAGGGAATGGCTTCAAGCTGCACCAGGACAGGTTTAGGCTGGACATTAGGAAAGAATTCTTCATGGAAAGAGTGGTCAGACACTGGAACAGGCTGCCCAGGGAGGGGGTTGAGTCCCCATCCCTGAATGCATTTAAGAGTTGTTTAGATGTGGTGTTGGGGGACATGGTGTAGGAGAGGACTTTGTAGAGTAGGGCAGATGGTTGGACTTGATGATCCCAAGGGTCTCTTCCAACCTGAATGAGTCTATGATTCTATTATTCTTATGAAGCAAGAAAATGGAGAAAAATGATAAAAACGTGCTAATGATTCTTGATGAGAAAGCACAGACACTACACTAACACCAGGAAAATACAGGTCTTAAAACACATAAAAAATTATATTAAAAAAAAATCTATAAACCCAGTATTTTTACTATCTAGTAATTACATGATCTTCTGTAACTTGCACCAGCCTCTACTTTATGAAAACTAAGAACTGATATGTGTTATTATCATCAAGGGAGCAGATGGCCGACATGACCATTCCTGAGACTAATAAATCTTTGCAAGATGACCCTTTAAGTAGAGCTCCTATGAAGATGAAAATTCCAGTTCTTGAATGATTTAATTTGTCCCCAAATTTTGAGGCTTTCAGATACCTTGTAAAAGAAACATTCTAGAAAATAAATAATCCATCAAAGTTCATTTTTCCAGTTTTCCGATTATAGAGTAATTACAATTTTGAAACAAAGTAATTCCTGAAGGGAAAAAAATATGAAGAAATATTTCAATCTCCAAAAGCGTTGTAACAAAAAATTTCTGACATGCTCAATCTATCTCTATGTTATTTGGGTTAAAATTAACACAGTTTCACATTTCAGCACAGCAGAGCACCTGTCAAAGTTTTAATAGCTTTTGTCGTGTTCTTGAAGCAACTTCACTCACTTTAAAGAAGAAAAACAAAATTCTTTCTCTCGTGCAGAATTATTTAAAAAGGAAATTAAATTCTCTTTTCCAACTACACCCAAAAGTACCCACATACCCTTCACAGTTGATAATAAATCCCAGAGGACTGTATTAATTGTGCCCGATGCAGTGTGTATCATGAGCAGCTGCAGCTTCACAGTCGCAGTGGCTGTACTTACATGTTCTCTGTAGAAAAATGCATGCCCTTTCTCCTCAAGCGAGAGGAAGAACATCTCCAGAGGCAGCTAATCAGAGCTGAAAAATGCTGAGTTCCTCCCTTTGCAGGGAGCCATGAATAGGGGCTGGGGGCAGGGGGAGGGAGGAAGTAGGGTGAAGATAACTTCAGAGGGGTAAAAGTTAAAGAAGTCAAGGCTGAGCTGCTGTTAGTGATGGGGGATGTGGGCTTTGAGATGGTTCATTTCACTCTAAATTAACTATCTAATTGCACACCTAAACTTGGGAGAATAACTGTTAATTGGAAATTCTTGTTGCTCTCTGCTGGCACTAAAGGGAGCCAAAGCCAACTCCATCCCTGACAACTAACTCTGTCTAAATTTTGGTGAGAAGATCCTACCCTGAGTGCCTGCAGTTATCTTTAAATGCTATGTTTAAACTGCTTATGGATTTTCACCACTGTTCCTCAAAACAACGGGAAGCCACCCAGCCTGGGCAAGCGCCAGGGATTATGTGCCAGAGGGTGATGCATTAGCAGTGTGCAGGGACAGGGTATGATAAACTCATATTTCATGATTAATTCTTTATACAGAGGTGGTGTTTGACTGTTGCTGTAGCTGTACCTGCTGCTGTACACAAAGTGGATGAAACAGAGCACGGTGTCCAAAGTGGAATGACAGGATGGCTTGGCTTGGCTTGGCACGGCACAGAATTGTGACTACTGTGCTACAGGCAGAGCATACAAGACATTTAGAGCCAGGTTTAGGTTTGAAATGTATGTATGTGCTAGTGCAAAACTCTAGCCAAAGCAATCCGATGGTGTTAGAAATATTAAGGGAAAACATCGCTGCATGTCATTGCTCTGTCAGGATTTAGGGGCACTTAGAGGGAAAAGTGTAGGCAACCAGCTGTCCTGAGACTAAGGGACTGAACTTTCCAAAATGATTTTGACACATCATGGCTGGTGGAATAGCAGAAATAGAATCAAAGAATGGTTAGAGATAGAAGGGACCTTAAAGACCATTGAGCTCCAACCCCCCTGCCCTGGGCAGGGACACCTCCCACCAGACCAGGTTGCTCCAAGCCCCATGCAACCTGGCCTTGAACCCCTCCAGGGATGGAAATATCTAAATTAAAAGCAAAGTTGTTCATCTCCATGGTGCGTGGCGCTCTGACATATTCTGGGTTGCCCTCAGTGGGACCACACAGATGTCACAGAGGAGACCGTAAAGCCGGTTCCTGTGACTTTCCAAGCATATGTTTTGCTGCACAGCTCGGATCTGCTTGGCTTTCCTAGCCAAATTCAAATTGTGTGAAAAGTCAGACATTTCTCTCCAGTTGTAGCCATTTATTCCAGGGCAAAACTGGATCCCTGGTAGAAAGGGAAAAAAAAACAAACCAAAACAGGTCATGGGGGCATGTAAACAACAGAAAAACAATGGAGATTCTTCTAGAAAAATGTTCAAGACTGTTATTTGCACTGAAACAATAAAGGGTGTCTCAAATGCTGCCTGATAAACCACACT
The DNA here is from genome assembly GCA_013400055.1 of Nycticryphes semicollaris. Lineage (NCBI taxonomy): Eukaryota > Metazoa > Chordata > Aves > Charadriiformes > Rostratulidae > Nycticryphes > Nycticryphes semicollaris. Next base: position 401,106 of record VXBJ01002997.1, read on the forward strand.
TACAAGAGTACACAAATTAAAACCATTATAAATAAATTCAGCTCCCACCCCTATAGACCATTAATCAAATATTGGATCAAGACAGACGGAACCCCAAGTACCAAAGGAAACATCTCGATTCTCAGTTCCACTCAGTCAACCAGGAGAACAGATGACCCTTAGGAGCCTGCCCTGAAACGTCTAATTACACAAGAAACTTTGTATAGTCTTTCTGGACTTTTAATTGGTCCCCTAACTGTGAGTGAAGAGAGCCAAATGTTTTAATAGATTAAATAATAATTGTCAAGATAGACTGCGCTACGGCATGTACAAGACCTTGCTGGGTTATTGGGAATGTGGATTTAAAAAACACGGTAGTGCAGGAAAGAGGTTCAGCCCTGAGCATCCAGACTGTATTCACTGGTTTTGAAATCTTCCTCCTAAGAACTCGGGTACCTTCCCATCCCACAGAAGGGAAACAACAAGGTGTGTCTGTGATAACAGATTTAGGGTCAGTAAGAATTTAGCCTATATAACTTACATGAGAGGTGCAATGGCTGGTAACTATAGCAACCGATAAAATCCTGAGAGGAAAGGGGAATGGACATAACACACCAGCACTCCAAGCTGAAATGTAACAATTTAACTAAAAAAATTTTTAAAAGAATATGCAAAGATCTAATCTGCTGAAATAATAAAGTGTTTTATTTATATTATTGAAGGAATTCCGGTACGTTTGACGACTGAGATCTAGTTAAGTACCTCAACAGCTGAAAAACAGTGTATAATCAAGTTCACAATCTCTTGTTAACAAAGAAGACACAGAAAATAAGCGTGGAGGCAAGAAAAATCAGCAACAATAAATGTGTTTTTCAGTGTGCACTGAATTCAGAAACTTACCTGCAGACACGGGATCTATTCCTCTGTTGCCCAAACCCTGCATAAATTTCCCTTTAGTAACAAATGCCACATCAGAGTTCTGCTATTTTGGACAATCAAATCATTTAATCCAGGTTGTGATCATGCTGTTTAATCCCATTAAATTTTGCACTGCAATTAGAAAAGCTGTTCCAAAATGTTGCTGCTTTGATGCTTAGAAACTTTCTTTTCTTTTCAGGATAAATTTATTAATGGCCAGTTTATACCCATTTCTTCTTGTGCCAGCAGGGGCTGTTAGTTCAAATGGCTTTCCTCTGGTCTACTCACAGATGGTATCATAGACGTGCAACATTAGAAGACAGAATCACAGAATGGTTTGGGTTGGAAGGGACCTCAAAGACCATCCAGTTCCAACCCCCTGCCCTGGGCAGGGACACCTCCCACCAGACCAGGTTGCTCCAAGCCCCATCCAGCCTGGCCTTGAACCCCTCCAGGGATGGGGCAGCCACAGCTTCTCTGGGCAACCTGGGCCAGGCTCTCACCACCCTCATGGGAAAGAATTTCTTTCCAAAATCTCATCTCAACCTTCTCTCTTGCAGTTTGTCCTGGGTTGAGGGACGCAGGACTAACTTTGCTTCTAATGCTGGGGAAAATTGCAGTTTTACAAGACTCTAGTGTCTGAATTCATGAAAATATTTACTTTATGGCCAGCCAGGCTCTGTGCTCTGTGAGATTTGAGGTCTCAGTGTTTTCAAGCTTTGCCAGCTGCAAGGATGAGGAGGAGCAAGGCCTGAACATTTGACCCAGGCTGGCCAACAGGATTATTTCATACCATGAACGTCACATTCAATATAAAATAAAAAGGTTGCTTCATAGCTCTCTCTCCCTTGATGGTGGTGGATCCAGACAACTCCTTGCCCGGGTGCCAGACCCTTGAGTCCTCCCTTTCCCCCCAAATCCCTTGCCCTCGCAGTGTCCAACATTTGCTGTCCCCTGCTGGGAGTGCACAGCTTCCTGCTGATATAAGTGGCTGATTCTTGTATATATTATATCAGTATCACGATTAATATTGGTTCTTTAGTATTATTGTTAATTATTTAGTCTTATTCTATTAAATCTATTTTATTTTTTATTAAAACCCTCATATTTCTTTGCGTTCCCTGGTTCCCCCTTCCTGGGTGGGAAGGGGTCATTGGGTGATAGAATAATTGTCTGAATGACAATAAATTGTTATGGGCTTTCTCAAACCATAACACAGTTTAACACCATTACCCCTTGTTCTGTCACTACTGGTCCTGGTAAAAAGCTTCTATCTTTCTTACAAGCCCCCTTTGAGTCCTGAAAAGCTGCTACGAGTAGAGTACTTGGAGTAGAGTACTTAGAGTACTTACAGCTCTTGCTATATCCAGCTGCATCCATGCACCCAGCTCTTTCCAAGGAAGGAGGTGGCTTTGGGAAACTGCCTTCCTCCCCTCCACCACAATGCCTTGAGGTCTGGAGCCAGTTCAGGGACAGCAGTTCTGTTTCTCACAGCTGGTACTGGCCCTGGGTTACAGAAAATGTGATGCTCCTCAAAACTTAACAGGTTTCAGCTTGCCAAAAAGCACTGTTTTCAGAAGAAAGCGACTGGCTTACTGGGGAGCTTCAGGAGTTCCAGTATCAAAAGTAGCTCTTTTTCTTTTTTTTTTTTTTTTCCCAAGGCAAATATCTTGTTTATCTCAAGGAACAGGAAAGGAGTTAGCTGGTCATCTGTTTAGAAGTATATAGTGGTAGTAATACTGTCAGCCACTCTATAAACCCCAGACCCTGCCCTTTCATGTAGGTCCCAGTTGCTACCTGTATATGGATTCTAACTTTGCGTAAGGCCTGGATTTTGATTACTCTCATGCCCATTTCAGGCACTTGGAGCATGAAATACCTAAAGTGCATTTGATGAGGTTGTCACAGCCAAAATGATGTTTGTCCTCTCGCTATTTAAGTTGCAGCACCCATATGCACGTATTTTCTGCTTCTGAGGACTAACCTTTCTCAGGGTCGGATATTCCAAGTAGTGCCAAAACCTTTATTTGCAGGTATTGGAAGGTCTGGGAGCTCAAGAACTTCTTCTAAGACTGTAGATCCTGAAGTACAGAGGTTTATGCCCAGGAATTAGCATTTTTGTGCCCCCAGATGTAACCTGTCCCTGACATTGTGGTGGAAGGGTCTGTGGACTCAGTCCCTTTGGGTAATGATTTCCAGAGCCTGGCAAAGTTTCCTTGTGCTTCGAAAAGCCTACAAACAAGTACAACAAAGGCAGACTCAATTAAAAGTGTAAAAAGCCAAAAAGTAACTTCTCTACTCTTTAAGTATCATGACAACTGCACTGCTGGCGGCAAAGCTGTGCTGTTGGAAATCTTCCAGGGTGGAGAAATAGGAGAAGAAATAGGATAAGAGAAGTAGCATTAGAGAACCACAAAGCCCCGTGTCACTCACAGGGTGCTTGCTCTGCAAGATGTCCAAAGGAAAGAAGATGGCTGAAATGATGGCAAAAGGGGGGAGGTAGAGGGAAGCTGAGCTTGGAGGAAAGAAAACTAGTATCAGCAATCCCAGGAGCTTCAAAAAACTTAGATATAGCGTCCAAGTTGTCCTGTTCTTATGCTGAAGGGAGAGTCAGACCAATGGAATTGAAATGAGGAAATTTTGAAGCAGTCGGAAAGGGGCATGAGAAAGCAAATTACAGATAAGAAAAGAAGAAAGTTATTTGGAAATACTATTTTGCATGATAATAGAGAAGCCAAATAACATTCTGGATGAAATCACCTTACACAAATAGGGAAGGTGAAACACAACAGCCCTATAATTGAATACAGCCCTAACTATGATGACTACTTCTGATAAGTGTTCAGCACACAGCATTGCAAGTTCATAAAGACAAAACTGAACAAGAGAAAGCACTTCCCAGAGATACCTACGTGTGTGATTGCTGTTCAATCAGTCAAGCACATGAATAAAACAAGTTAAGTATATTAGAAATCTTAGCATTAGATTAGGAAAAAAACCCAAAACCAAAAACCACACAAAACCCAACTTGTTTGCAAAAGAACAGATTTATTCCTATGCAATAAGAAAAATGAAGGACCATTTTTGGTGAGACTATGAAAACAGTTCTTAACCAGCAATATGTAGTGTAGCCCTGCGGGTAGTTATTCTGCATTTAAATTACATGTAAGGAGAAGTTAGGAGCTCCTATCAAAACAGGATAAGCCATCTGGGTACTGTGACAATTAGTTTGCTATGTCCTACCTAGCTGTATGTTTCGTTCACTGATTTTTAAGTTTCCTTTCCATACCACATTGCAATTCTCACCTTCTTCAAAATAAAACCAGGCAGATTGCGGGAGAGGAATTGTTTACTGGCTGGGTGCTTACTAAAGGATGGCTGTTAAACAGACCGATCTGGGTTTCAGGCGCCATGAGACAACCAGTCTAGATCAAGGCACAAGGTCACATTGTCAAATTAAACCTGGTTTCCTGTGGTTTTCAGTGGTTACCTTTGGGCTTTCAAATTAGACCTGACAAGGAATCCAGTTATTGCAATCCTGTCACATTTACAGGTAGATACTACTTTAACTGAAGTACCTGTCCATGGCAAGGCCTTTATTTCCTTGTCTGGAAACTATTCGTTTCCAGAGCTTCACGTTCTGGAAGGTGCCGTTTCTGCTCTAAAGTAAGATTGAAAATACATTATTTCAGTCTGAGATCTTGGTAGCACAGGTTCCGAAAAAATAGTGTTGTATGCACTAAATTGGAGTCTGGCATAACAATATTGCGGAAGGGGAAGACTGCATAAAAAATCTAAAGTCAAATTGTCAGCACGTTGAAACAAAGAGTTATAGCAAATGAGTTTTTAATTATTTGCCTGCATTTCCTCAGGTTTAAGTCAAGTTTTTGCGGGCAACAGTATTCGTGAATAGTAATGTAATTATATAGTGATTATAGAGTTCTAGACACTTAGAATGGAAAATGTCACAAATGCTATGACTACTTGACATAATGTCAGTGTAAAAATGCATTATTTAATAGCTTCAGAATATTCAGCCACGGCCACAGAACAGATACAAAATCCTCTGCTCTGGGCTTAGTTTGGAGACCTATATGTCTGTTTGTGTATGTACGTGCACACACCCCAGTAATGGTGTGTGTGGATGAGGAAATGGGATGTTCTTTGAGGTGTTCTCACCTTTTAATCGGAAGTAAAGAATAACACAAGTAAAAAAAGTCATTTTACTAGTCACAAAACTTAAAAATACGTTTGACCATGACAGAATTTCACTTTAATTATGGAAACAAAAGAAAATTAGTGTAGAATTAAACAGAGTCCTAAGGAGAAACACATACTATTGTACAGTTTCAATATTCAATTTTATTTTTTTTTAAAAAAAGACAGATAGAAAATAAACAGAAAAAGATTTAATCGAAGAATTTCTTATATATTCTTCATTGTAAATTCAAATTTTCTTTTTTTTTTTTTTTTAAAGAAAAAAAAAATGGATAACAAAAATATTCCCTTGTACTTCAGTTAGGAAGCTGTTAACATCTCTGGTATATCTCTCTTAAGTATTTGACCCTGGTTCAAACTGGAGAAATATGAATTATAAATCATCTCAGCTGCCTGGCCAAAATGAGCTTGACCTTTAGCTCCCTTTGAATCGGTTCAGACTAAAGAATTAGGATCTCAACCAGCATAGAAATAAACAAGTACCAAAACGTGATGACCTGAGATTATTTGTGCCTTTCCCACGGTACCGGGGAGCCTTTTTGGATGCCCCTGCCCAGTGGTGTGTGTGTGGTAAGTGGAAGTGATGGTACAAAGCCAGGGGGAGAGAAAGAAAATGCTGTGAAGGAAGAGATAAGGAGAAATCACCAACAGGGCAACAGGGAGCCAGAATCCAAAACCAGTACAGTTTTATTCCAGGAACTGAGGTAGGTCTCTGGCTATAGAAATAGGTACAAAATAATAATCTAGTATTGAAATGTAAGGTCTCCTTTAGATACCTAAGAGCAGAGGCCCACGTTCATAACTTAGTACTTTACAAAGACTATTACAGTGAAATGGGAGAGAACCCCTCAACACATATTTCTCTAAGTCAAAAACACATTCATAGGAGATTTTTCCCAAGTTTCTGGATGGCCTAAGGCTACGTCCAAATGGGGAAGGCATCCCATGGGACAAGACATAAATCTGTCCCAACTTGTGCCCCATAAAAGTGCCCCATAGTGTCAGGATAAAAAAAAATACAGTGACTATTAAATAACTTGAGGGTTTTCTTCCTTTGGCAAACAGCACAAACCTTTTGCTTAAATTAAGCCTGGTATTTTTATACGCGATGGGTAGCGTTGAATGGGAATTTTTCAACATTAAAAACCAACTAAGTGACAACCTCCAAACCCAAAAGAAGAAGTTGAGATATTTCAGCTTGCCCCTGGGAGATGAAATATTTAGTTTGGGAACCAGCACTGGGGTGGTAAGCTTTCATAAACTGAGTTAAAATAGAGCAGAGGCACAAAGAGCAGCTCTTCAGGAGTCAGCAGCACCGTAGCTCAAAATCCAGGGTAAATTGGAGGAAGATGAAACTAAAGGCTTCGGGTAAGCTCTCAGTGAACTCAGTACCTGGGAATGTCAAGAAATGGTGTTTAGCTTAGAATGACAGAACAAAGCAAAAGAATGGGATGTCATGAAATCTTATTTCTGTGTAAAAAAGAAGTGTTGATGTTTCTTTCGCCTGACCCAGCAGCACAAATTCTGAAAACCTGGCACTTTCATGGGATGTAAGTATTTATTTTCAGCCAATTCTGAGAAACTCAAACACTGTGTGCCCTTAAGCAAAGGATGCGTGAGCAAGTGGTGTGAGAGGAGAGCCAGGTAAAGCTCCGAGATGCATGTCTCAGCCTTTGCCTTGGGGCCAGAAAGCCAAAAAGCACTTTCATCTCAGAGCCAGATTTTATTCAATTATAAACCAAAATAATTAGCCTTTAAAAGAGAGAAAAATTAGAGTGACCGAATAAGAATAGAAATAAAATTTAATATAAACCAGTCTCCTTTCTCCGTCATACAGGTTCCCATCAGGAAGGTTCTTGATGGCCAGATCTTGCTTCTTGGCTTGGTTACTGTGACCACAGTAGGTTTTGATTTGCATCCAGCTCCCTCTGAGACCTAAAAGGGTTCTCTCTGCCACTGTGGAGGTTAAGTGATGGGTGAGTGAGTCAGGTCCCTGCTCCTTTCAGTCCTGTCTCCGTGCCCCACAGCTCCTCCCTTCTTGCTGTGACTGTCAACCACAGGTAGATTTTACTCCCCTGGGGCCTATGACCATCTCCCAACCTTCTGGAGGCCACCACTTCCTGACTGCTTTGTGGCTTAGTGAGCAGAACAGTATCATTTACTTGACTATTTGAGAGGAATGTTGGTTCCTCATTGTGAACCCAATATTAATTAGCTTTTTCTCTGTGTAAGGGTTTTTTCTGTCTCTCAAGGAAACTCCTCCAAAATGTCTTTGGGAATCTTAAATAAAGTCTTCTTTTAAAGGCTTTGCCATATTTAAAGTATTTAACAGCTTTTACATCAGCATGATAAATGTTGACTTTCTAGTGGGTAACATTTTTGTAGCAGCAAATTAAGGAAAAGTTTTGAGAGTTGTGACCTCTGATAATTTCAATTTTATTCAAAATAGCACAATGAAAATTGCCTGAACCAATAAAAATAAGGTAGGTGTATAGGGATGATCCTACTGGCAGCTTGGAGGTGGTGAGTGCCAATATTCTGCTCATAGAAGAAGGTGCTGAACAGAAGACTCAAAAACCAAATGGAGAGGTCTCCTTGAATTATTCACCACATGTTACATCCAGGAAGGTGTGTTGAATCAGTGTGATGTATGGCCCAGTTCAGGCCACTTAACTACAAATAGTTAATTACAATAGAAGCTGTGATTTTTGATGAAGAATTTGGTTACATCTATCAGAAATGTTTTCTTGCTCTTTTAGATTACTTCAGCAGTTCTCTAACTTGTTCAGGACACGGACTAGAGCCAATAGATTTATGTATAGACATCCTTAGTGAGAGGTTGTACATGTACGTGTATCTTTAAATTTACAACAAAAAGAATGTTTCCATTACATTATTCACGTAAGTAAATTTAAACATCTGAGTGGAAAACACAGCCCCAAATTGGGAACATATTTGTGCAGTCACAAAAATCACTTGCAAAATCAAGTGTTCATTCACGCAGATTTCCATCAAAAAGCAAAATGATGGCATTTCTATATAGAAAGAAGCTCACTTAAATTTGCCGACTGATGATGAGATTTGCATGTCTAAAAGCAGGAATGTGATGAATGTGGAACTCAGGCTTCATTAACATCTTGCTTAATGAATGGACAAACCTTTTGTGTTTTCTGAGAATTACTCTGGAGTATCTGGAGGATCATGAGACCGTGTCCTAGGTTGCCCAGAGAAGCTGTGGCTGCCCCAGCCCTGGAGGGGTTCAAGGCCAGGCTGGATGGGGCTTGGAGCAACTTGGTCTGGTGGGAGGTGTCCCTGCCCAGGGCAGGGGGTTGGAACTGGATGATCTTTCAGGTCTCTTCGAATCCAAACCATCATTCTATGATTTTATGATTCTGTCTCAGAGGAGGCAGCGTTAGTTTGATAAGGTACCAGAGTTACTTTAAAATAGATTATGAAAAAGGACATTAGAGTACAAAACCAACCATGGTTTGTAACAAATTGGTTATTCCACTGTTCTGTGAAGTCATTCAAAATGAAAACGTTGTATGGCAAGTCCAAGTAATTATAAGGTATACAGAATGGACATATGGTGCTAAAACCTCAAGATAAATATAGATAAGAGATCCAGGAAGAAAATATTGAAAAAAAAGTTGAAAAAGAGCTATCATACAGCCATCTGGTTAAAAGCATTAGTCATGGACTCCATCCAGCATTGGCTTGAGCAAACAGCTAACCCATGCTCGAGGGAGAAAACACGGCCAGCACTTTGTAATTGAGTAAAATGGCACACAGGGACAGAGTAGAGAAGCTTTTGTTGCACCTAATCCTGTCAAGACATCCATGATGACAGTAACACCTAATAAACAAGTAGTGGTCTTAACTTACTAAAAGTCGTGGTATTTACTGGATTTTCTTCTAGTGGCTTTCCATCATGAAAATCTGTTTCTCTTCAGGAAGTTGCGGTGCTCTGTTAGAATAAAAAATGAAAGTTGATTTGAGTGATCTTTCTATAGATACAAAGAAAATCTACACGCTCAAGTGGAAAGGATTTAATTAATAAAAGAGGGAAACGAAGCCACAGATTAAAAAAAAAAAAAGCAAACCTATATAATCAGTTAAAACCTCAAAATCCTTAAATTGCTGGTGAAATTTAATTCTCCCCTTGATTCCTTGTTTTAATAATTTTACAGGCAGAAGGTTCCCTTTAGACTCTCTGGCATTAGCATATCACCCTAGACTTTATGTGGGAGCCTGATGTTTCTGTGGGTGTTGTCAAAATACCAAAATCCACTCACATTCCTGGCTGCTTCTGAGCCTGGACTGGCCATCTGCAGCTGACGTTTGCCCAGGCCTTTATGGCACGTCTACCCAATGCAGTGTGTTGTCATAGGAAGATCACTGGGCCCTTCTGAACACCAGATATATCTGGTAATAAGATGCTCTGGCAACTCAGAATGGGAGAAAAAATGGTGATTGGACAGAAACACAGCAGAGCCCCGTAGAGATGGGCATATCACAGCATCACAGAATCTTCATGGATGAAAAGGACCTCTGAGATCACCAAGATCCAACCATACAAGCACAAAAAAAACCCTACAATCTCGGACGCTAGAGCATGCCCTGAAGTGCCACATCTACTTGTTTCTTAAATACCTCCAGGGATGGTGACTCCACCACCTCCCTGGGCAGGCTGGTCCAGTGCCTGACCACTATGCCAGTAAAGTCATTCTCCCTAATATCCAATCAAAACCTCCCCTGCCCCAACTTCAGACCATTTCCTCTGGTCCTGTCATTATTCCCTTGGGAGAGGAGGCCACCCTCTCCACAACCCTCCTTTCAGAGGGCAAGGAGGTCTCCCCTCAGCCTCCTCTTCTCCAGTCTAAACATGCCCAGTTCCCTCAGCCTCTCCTTGTATGACTTGTTCTCTAGACCCCTCACCAGCTTGGTAGCTCTCCTCTGGACATGCTTCAGCACCTGAATGTCCTTGTAGGGGGGAGCCCAGGACTGAACACAGCACTTAACATGGGATGACATGTTTTGACCAGCTGAACGAGGAATATGGACAATTGTTACACCTTGTAAAAATGACGTAGTATTCTAGAAGGAGACTGAAGGAAAAACGTGATCTAATGTTTTAATGTGCTACTTAAAAATTTGATTTTTATTTAATTGGACAACTCATTCCATCAGTCTTTAAGACTGTTCAAATTGATGGCTTATAATTGTTAATAATTTTTTTTTTAAATTCATAAATATGTCAAAGTACTTTAGTGCCAAATCAACACTAAAGCATAAATATAGGGTGCTTGATGTTCGTCAGTGTGCTGATAAATGAAGAAAAGCAAGTAGCCCATGTAACAGTTGAGAGGTCCCAAAGAAAAGCTCACGGACATGTCAGTAGGTGTTTTTTCTGCCAAACAAGGTGGCTGTTACTGAAAACATCCACCGTCCTGAGATCTCCCTTATGGATGTTTTGTTCTAAAAGATCAACCCAACACCATGGGGCCTCCCCTTCCAATGACTGCACAAAAGACTTGCAGAGGGGGAGCTTATCCTCTGAATGCAGTAAGTTTCCATAATGACTACATTTTTTGCTCTCAAGAAAAAAAATCAAAAGCATTACATTTTCAAAAGCATTTATTCTTATTCAAATGCAATGTTCCTTACTGATAAGTGAATTCTTTATTAGAAAAATTCTAATCTCTTGGATTTGTACTTTGTGAATTGGTAATGGAGATAATTATAGCCATAAAAACGTGTCCTCTAAAGCCTCATGACCATAGGGCTCAGTGAGGGTGAGTATGCTAGAAGGGACATCATGTCTTCTTACCTGTTTAGCGGTCTTTCAAAATGCCAGGAAAATATCTTACAGGAGAAGGAAAATTAATTGACATTATTTATTTAGATTTGGAAACTGCCTTTGGCAAAATCCCTCGCATCAGATGGATAAAGAAAATCAGCAGGATCCAGGTGAGAGACAATTTGTTGCTATGGACTAGAAACTGGCTAAGAGTCAAAACAAACAAACAACAAAAGTGACTGCTGAGGTGATGCGAAAACATTCATAAGGTTTGTGCAGTTATATATATGTAGCCTTGTTATGGGGAAGGTGATAAACAGCACGACCCCAAAATTATATGGATCAAGGAAAGCCAGGCAAAACTAGAAGCACTAAGATGGGGAAACAGGCAATGTAGAGAGGTGGCAGTATGAAATTCAGCGCTAAGGCAAATCTGGATGGAGTCCTAAATCACTAATCACGGCTCTCCACTGATCACTGCTCAACAGAGGTGAAAATGAGAAAGCAAATGTTGGGCTACAAAAGGCCGGTGTGAAGAATAACAAGGAAAATATCATAAGCCCATATATAAATCTGGATACATCTGCTGTGCTAGGAATACTGTCCTCAGGTTGGCCTGTCTCAGAATATAGTCTTTCTAAGGGCATAGGTGGGAGTAATACAAAACGTTAGGGAGAAACTGAAAAGTCTGTGCTAAGAAAGATGAGAACTGGAACCCGGCACTTTACAGAGCCCTCCTAACCTGCCTTGTCTTATCTAGTGGTTAGGATGATAAAAGGAATTTAATCTTAGAAATGAGTGTGCTTCTCCCTCCGTCATGCTTCTGATGATACAGATTTTGGAGGAGGAGTAGTAGTATGTTTTTTAAACAAGGAAAACAGTGTAAGGGATCTACAAATATTAAATCCAGGCTTGTCAGGAAATTGGAATTTTTTCATACAGAAGGTGGGATTTTTCCTGCCAAAGTCCACTTAGCCATTGTCCCTAGAGTAGAAAGCAGCATGCAGAAGCAGCATCCAGTGTAAAATGTGATGAGTCTTCATGACTTTAGACTTTTAGGACTTGCTTAGGAAGTAGCCACCCATTTGGAAAAGTCCCTGAAGGCAAAGAGGGTGAAGAAACCAAACTTGGACTGTGCAGAAGTGTTGTGGCAGGGACCCAGTTGCACTCTGCCACTTTTACACACCAGCTGATCTTGTACATTTTGGGTAGTTCTTGTGTTCCCCATCAGCTTCCTAATATAGAGATACACCCGCTTCCTGCCGCTGGGTTGTGTGTCTGCCAGCATCCCATAGATAAAACCTGCTGATAATTTCCAATCCACTCCAGTTTTGCTTATCCTCACACTTTCCCATAAAAAAAAACCCCAAAACAACAACAACAACAACAAAAAAAACACAAACCCAAAAAACCACACCAAACCAACCCTCGGTGTTTATTTCACTCAACTCCCTTCTTGCTTGTTCCCTCCCCAGAGAGCACAAAGGTCAGGATGAAGTGGGGTGAGGTCTTTTTGTGCAGGGGATGATATTCCTGGCATGAGGGGAAAATCAATCAAGTGCAGAAGATCTTGGAGAAGGCAGGTGGGGTTAGGGTCCCTGCCATGGATGTCATGAGCTGGAAAGGCATAGCAAAGGCTGAAAATCTCTTTGGTTGCTGTGGTATCATGTCTTGACAGCTAACTCCACCACTTAGGAGGAACAAATCCAGGCTTTGGTCCTTAATTCCTGAGCCAAGCGTGATATAATTCTTCAGTGGAAAATGAAGCTTCCCCTGAAATCAAACTCAGCTGCATTTGTGAAGAGCTTTGGAATCATGCTAAACCAAAGCTGCTTACCCAAATATTGTTCATTATACAGTCATTTTGTAGTGCAAGGAAAGTCAAATGAAACACATTCCTTTTCCCAGACAAAAATTTCCCAGCCTTCCCTCTCTCTTTTCCCACTATTTTTGCTTGAGCTCCCAAAAGGTTAAAACAGACTCCCCTTTTCCAGAAGCACAATTCTCCTCCCCAGCCTGAGTCCTCAGAGTCAGGTTACAAAATAAACTGGGAAAAGGACGGTGTAAATGACATGGAAAATACAGTCAGTGCATTAATGCTAGGACTGGCTAGAAAACTACTGACATCTTTTTGCTACATCCCTTCTGTGCTTCATCTTCCACTGCTTCATTCTGTTGCTAACCTTTGTCCTGTGCTGCTCAGAAAGTGCCCATATTATCTGAGTAAGGCTCCGAGCCTTAATAATTTAGTTTATTGGTTTGAGCTGGCACAAAAAGTGGCAGAACTGATGGCAGAAATAAGACCAAAATAGATTTGATGGAATTAATGGAGCACTTGTGGGCAGAAGTTGGCTTAACGCATTAAGGAGGGTTTTTTTTCCTAGCTTGACAATGAAATGCAGGAGTGTATCTACAGGGGATGGAGTTAAAAAGCACTGATAAATCAGTGTAATGCAATATCTAAAACTACAGCTACATGGGGAAGAGCCCAGAGAGAGCCAGGGCTGTAGAACAGTAGGGCAGCACTGCTGGAGGTGTTCTGCCTGGGGAGGGTGATGAAATAACCCAAGGCCATAAGTAGACATTTTCTGAAAGCCACTAGAAACATGCTCTTTTGGTCCCCTTGGAGTATGGGACAGAACAGGACTGGGCTATCCATCCCCTGTCCCTTGGTTTGACTGTGTGGTACACGCAGCATATGTCTTCTCATAGCTCCAGATGCATGGGGGCCTGGGGACAAGGGTGATCCTTGGGCTTCTGAAGCTCCCAGGTGGAATGAGTGACCTTGGGCATCCTACGGCCCCATGCAAATGTGGGAAAGGCCCCCAGTTCTGTCAGATTTAGCTTGAAGTCAAGGCAGGAGCAACACATGACTCTATTCCTTCTAGGAGCGATATTTTTTTTAGAGGAAGAAGGCTGACTTAAGTTCTGAGGGACATGCCAGGTTGTCTTGCAGGAACACCTAAACGTAAGTTTGCCCTTTCTGAGTACAGTTTGATGTCCCGGTTTCAAGTTCACCCAAATGAAAACAAAACTTGTCCTTTCCTATGTAATTTTATCAGTGAACCATGACAGTGGGAGTAGAACTTGACGATCTTCAAGGAAGGTGCCTTCCAACCCAAAGCGTTCTATGACTCCATTTCTAGCTTTAAGGAGTTGCAACACATTTCCCTACTTTCAACTATGACTTCCTAAGCTTCTGCTCCAGGATGGCCAGTAGCCAGCATCCCAGCTTCGTGTGACCCTGTGCAGCTTTGGAGTGGTAACAGACAGACTCAGGGAAGTTTTTCAGGGAAAAGTGAAATCCTCCTGCATGTGCACAGTGAGCCAGAAGAAAAGTGGGCTTTGAAGGAGGGAGTTCTGTGGATCTACCCCTTCATGAATCACGTTATCAGCATCTTTTATTCATCATAGGTGTCAAAGTAAAAAGGAATGATCTGGCCTTCAGACTGAGAATCTTGAAGAAATTCACCTTGGTAAAATACCCCATCCATGCTGTGGCACAGCACACCAGCAGGCTGGCTGGAAGATCAGGCCAGGATGGCTGGACAGTTTGAAACCCAGAACATCAAAGGCCCTCTGTTTTTTGTTGCTCTTGAGTGGTCTTGTCTTATTTTCCTTGCTAAGCAACAGTTAATGCAGGTCTGACTAAACACCATGGAAACTATTTTCCTGAGATTTCCCCCAGTGTTTGGAACAGTTTGTTGTACAACACACTATGTCTAATTGCTGGCAAGCAAAATTACTTTGAACAACAGAAAAAATCCCTAAATCAAATTTGAGAGGGTAATTAAAAGAGTCAGAATCCTCAAGAGAAAACCTTTCTTTTTTATTTTTATTTTTGGTGGAGATAGAAAGTAGGGAGGCTGTTCCCCTATCTATTTTATTCATGAAATAATGTTAGAAATGAGACCATAAAGAATACTGATAGGGAAAAAACAAACCCAAACAAAAAAAGCAGACTTAAAAATTGAAGACTTCTGATACTTGGAGGAAGTGATGGTTTAATTGCTTCTCGTTTATAATGAAGGCAGATCTTTCATATTTACCTATAAAAACTGAGAAAATATTGTCCATATTTCATACCTATCAAAATATGGCACAAACAGGAGAGGTGTGTGATGGATCAAGATTTTTTTTGTGAGGAAAGGGTGAGTGTGAAGAGGTTCTGCTTCTTAAGGAGAATGCAGGTCACCACCTACACAGAAGAAAGAGAGATAGGACTGGGGTGGTAGAAAAAAGCTGGTAGCAGTGAATCTCCCATTTTATTTCTTTCCACAAGAGCCTGTATTTATATTCCACATCTGATGTTAAAAGTCTGCCTAGCAGATGTGGCAAACTACTGCAGACAAGAGGATAGATCAGAATACAAAACCATCACTCTCCACACCCCAGCAAAATCAGAAGGGTAAGACCTGTGACTGGGATGGGACAGAACACCTGTGGGGTTTTCTTGGCTATTTGAGTAAGTCGCACTAGTTGTGACTTGTTTTTTGCCTCTCTCTCTGTTCTTCATTAAAAGAGTCCAGAGGGTTATAAAAGAGAATTTTCCCAACCAAGTCCAAGCACAAGGACCTGCTTCAGCACAGGTCACACCTTCGAAGTGACAGGCTCAGTCCCTACGTGCAAAACACAGGAAGATTAATTCTACTGCATCAGAAACTTAAGGTCCGGCATGATTCATCATCAATCACTGTTGGTTCCTGTTTATACCAGAACTTTAAAGAAACTCGGCAACAAACAATGTATGATGTAGAATGAGTTCCTGGTCCCTGACAGTGAAAGAAAAGATTTTCA
Organism: Nycticryphes semicollaris; assembly: GCA_013400055.1. Classification (NCBI taxonomy): domain Eukaryota; kingdom Metazoa; phylum Chordata; class Aves; order Charadriiformes; family Rostratulidae; genus Nycticryphes; species Nycticryphes semicollaris. The sequence continues at coordinate 416,818 of VXBJ01002997.1, forward strand.
CAAAGTTAAAAGACTTCAAAGGAAGAGGTTGAACCTCTGAGAAACCACTTGCAAAGTCGCTTACGTAACTGTCCCCAGTTTGGCTGGAGAAATGATTTTGGAAGAGAGGTAGGACATGTTCAGAGAAATAAAAGTGGTCTTAAGAATATGGCAATGACAACTGTATATACTAACCCACAATTTTAAGCATATTTTGGTATCAAAAATTGTTGAATCCTGCCTAGATCAGGAAATTATGAAGATCCAAAATGCTTGTGGCAAACCATGTTCATTGCGAGTACTCAATGTCTGTGCAAATTAGGGTAATTTTTCAGCAACTGAATATGTAAATATAGTTTTAAGCACACACACTTAGAAAAGCTCACCAGTCTACATTTACATAGAACCTAATTCTGCCACTCTTAATGATGAGAGGTAGTAGCTGGATACACGAGAGATTTTATTAAATAAATTTTGCCTTCAGTATGCATTATACACTTAGGATCAGGTCCAAAGATATTACGAAAGAAACATCAACAAATATTTATTAAAGCAGAGGATCACGCAGAGGAGCATCCAAAACTTGCTGTATATTTGTAAACTGACGTGCAAGGCAAATGAAAATAAATCTAATCCAAGCCCAAAGGCAAAACTGGCTTTCTTATTGATAGAACAAAAGCAATGACTAACAACAGCTACTCCGGCCTTGCATTTCTAGAACATGTATTTCTGAAAGCTTGGCATCACTGAATTGCTCACAAAACACTGAAAAACAGAACTTGCCAAGCAACAGTTTGCTGGAGTGGCTTTGGGTTTGGTTGTATGTTTTTTTTTTCTCTATTACTGATGAAATAAGCCTACATCAATGACCCTGCTCCCTGGTAATCCTAGATGTGTTACCAGGCAACCATCATGTGCAACAGCACCCAGCTTGCCCCCCTCTAAGAATAACCCAAATCTCCCAAATCCTTGCACTCCATGCACTAATGAAAATGGCATCTTTCTACTGCTAAATGCTTACTTGGGTGTTTTCCTTAAAAATTTCAGTGACAAAATGCTGATTATCCTTTCCTGAACATGCCGCCCTTTAGTTCACAATGTGATGTTAGCAGGCTCTAGCTTCATATAGTTTTATCCAGCTATATACTTCAAATGAGGCTATATTTGGAAAATGAAGTCAATTATTTAGATGTCAGTATCAAAGTCAACAAATGTAGTGTGAGTCAAAAATGTATGAGATCTGGATGACGATACCAAAAAACTCATCACCAGCCAAATATATTTTTGTATCTTCAATGATATACAAGTCTGAAACAGTAAATTAGAATCATAGAATGGTTTGGATTGGAAGGGACCTCAAAGATCATTGATTTTCAACCCCCAGCCCTGGGCAGGGACACCTCCCACCAGACCAGGTTGTTCCAAGCCCCATCCAGCCTGTCTTTGGACACCACCAGGGATGGGGCAGCCACAGCTCTTTAAAGTGAAATAGGGGAGATTTAGATGAGATCCCAGAAAGAACTTCTTTGGTGTGAGGGTGGTGAGACACTGGCCCAGGTTGCCCAGAGAAGCTGTGGCTGCCCCATCCTTGGAGGGGTTCAAGGCCAGGCTGGAGGGGGCTTGGAGCAACCTGGTCTGGTGGGAGGTGTCCCTGCCCAGGGCAGGGGGTTGGAACTGGATGATCTTTAATGTCCCTTCCAACCCCAACCATTCTATGATTCTTTAAGGAACAGCAATGCAATAAGCACAGAACTTACACAAGCTTAACCAGAATCCTCACGAGAGCTAGCAATGATACTTCAGAGGCAGGTAAACATGTCAGTGGAATTGCAAGAGTGAGATAAATGAATGACACTGTACACTTGCAAACCTATCTCCCTTACAATACGTTTAAGCTCCAAGCTAGATTAAGCAATACAGAATAAAGCTTTTGTTCTCTGAAGAAATTACACAGAAAAAACACAAGGAATCATTAAGCACTCAAACCTGCCATTTTTAAACAAGTAAGCAGAGTTCCATTTTTTTTCTCATTAACACATCTGTTAAGTGGAAAGCCACAGACACAGACATGAGCAAATCAGGCTGAATTCAGCTTAAGGGAGGGTAAAAGGATGCTGAGAAGCAGAGCTCTGCTGTGACACTGGGGCACCTGGTAAATTTACAGCTGGCCAGAAGGGAAAAATAGTTTTGGCTGGAACAACCTGGCAGCTGGAAAAATGTTGCATCTGCTGTGTAGCCCATGAAGTGGGAAAAAAAAATAAAGAACAATGAGAAAGGATGTGCTGCTGTAGAGTGAAAAAAAAAAAATATGTAAAACCATATTTAAAATGAGTAATTTTTCTACACCAGGAACTATATTTCCTGAGACGTGATTTGTGGTCACTGAACTCAGTGACAGCTCCTGATTCTATTTGAATGACTAAATGACCCCATGAAGGACTTTCCTGCTCCGATTTTCTGTGAATCTGTGATAATATTAGCCGTGACTTGCAAGGCCAGTTGTAAGCATTTAGAAATTGATTAGACTTTCTATCAGCTTAAAAAGTGTTCAGTCAAGCCCTCTTGTCCTGAATTTTGAGATAAGTCGTCATTGAAATCATAGAATCATGAAGAGAGCAGCGGGGAGTTATGTTCCTGATGGGCTTTATTCGTGGTTATACCTTCCAAAAAATGTGAATTAATGTATGCCGATTGTTATTATTAATGCAATCTCTTCTAAAACAGAATTATTTAATTGGTTAACAGGAACACATTTATAAGATCTAATTGAGACAATGGTACTGTTCACAGTGACATTTTAATCTGTGATAAAACCCAGAAACTTAATTTTAAGTGCATTTGTGGCTGAACAGAAGTCATAGAATTATATGAACCAGAGGCATAAAATCTAATAAGCAATTATGCATTAAATTTGTAACACAGAGAAAGACAAAGCATTAAAAATACTGTCATAGGTTATATCAGATCACACTAACAGTTATCATACTGCAATTTAAGTAGTTTTGCTCAGAGAAGAGCTGGGCAACGAAGACAGCATCGCATCAGGTTGAACTACAATTTCTTAGCCTGTTATACATGTGTTTAAACCCAGGAAGCACAATTTGATTTTAATCCCACATAGCTAAATACCAAAATATATCCCAGCTATATTCAAGATCAGGCAGTGCCCTGCTCAGGAAAGGTAGGACCAGCTCGTTCTAGAAGCCAGCACAAAATAGAGTTTCTTGTACCACTGGGTGCCACAGTCTGGATTTTCCCCCTGAGGGAGGCAGAGTATAGATGATTTCTATAATGGGAAAACTCTTGTGTTCTTCATCAGACAATCTGATATACTGCCTCAGGGAACAGTAAGTAAGTAAATTTACAGTTTGGTGAAACCAAGTATATGGGATGTAAGAGCACACATGTGTGCCAATACCAACATACAACAAAACCTGTGCCATGGATACCTCTGGCTGATCTAATATCTACCCAACCATCGGACTGAAGATCATCAGCCTGTACATTCACTGGCTTAGTAAATCCACTGCCTAATTGTGGAAATTATAATATTGGACAAACTCAAATATTGTGTAGTGGACATGACAAAACTACAAGGTTTGGCTCACTGACATGGAATACTAATTATTCTCTGTCCAAGGCATTGAAAAAGAAATGTATTCCAAAATCTGCATGGTTTTTTTGAAAAGTCTCATCTTTTGCTGACACCACAGGTCTGTGGCTGGAATGTGACTTTCAGATATTGAAGGGAAGGAACAATCTCTTTTTTGTCAGGCTTTGTCTTACTGTTTCTACTGTGACATCTTTTATTTTTTCTCTTGTTAGCTCCTTGGGATCTTTTCTAATGCTAGAACTATTAAAAAAAAAAAATGCCTTTCCAGATGGTTGGCAACCTGGAGTCTTTCTTTCCTTCTCATGTACGTTCACCAGTGCTGGTCAAAGTCCCATTTTTGGATACACCTCAGCCATCCTCTCTTACTACAACTCTGTAGCTGTGCATTAAAGTGATCAACTCTCCTGTTCATGGTAAACAACAAAGAGAAGAACTCACTTCTCTCTTGTTTGAAATTACACTGGGCATTGCTCAAGGAACTGCTATATATCTAGATTCTATAGCAACTCGATTTTCCTTCCTTCCTTTTTCCATTAATGCTGAAGCATGGGGTAGTTTTTTGCCTCCACAAAACTCTCCCAAAAGCATTAGATGCAGTCCGAGTCTCAAGACTTCTGCACATGACACTCTGATAAATAGGTGTTAATAGTTTCCAGTCACCTTCCAGTGCTTACACAAATAGTGTAAATTGTAAAAAGCGTATAAATGGAATGCTGTAAATCACTGTGAATGCTATGGAAGACTACGGATAATTTTTAAATAAAAGCTATTATACAGTGAACCCACTGATGTTCCTCATACAGAATCTCTACTTTGGTGCTGTGATACATGTTCAAATGCAAAACTTCCAGCATTTATGGCTTTATATCTAAGAAACGTACATAAACACATTCTGCTCTTGTCTTCTTCCAAATAAAATGTCTCAGTATTTATAACCCTATATAATACATAATGTGTGCTCATTTTGCATTTTTTGGTCACTGTAAATCCAGTCTTTTTTATGAAGATTTTGCTTCCTAGTGAAACGCACATCTGGAGCTTGTTAAAACAAAGGCATGGTTTAACTGTGCCCAACAACTCCTCAAAGACAGGCTGGATGGGGCTTGGAGCAACCTGGTCTGGTGGGAGGTGTCCCTGCCCAGGGCAGAGGGTTGGAACTGGATGATTTTTAAGGTCCCTTCCAAATCTAATCATTCTATGATTCTGTTCTATGATTCTATGACAGGGCAGATGTTGAGGAAAGACCATGCCAGCTCAGAAGCAAAAACCACATGGAAGGGTCACCGTAACGTGTTTTAACAAGTGTACATAAATTTGGAGACTGAGCTGCTACCCCTACTAAAGATTCTTTGTGGTAGGCTGTATTTTGGTGGGGGTGTAGTCTGAGAAACTTGTTTGTCCTTAGCTAAAAGACAAAATAGCTCAATTTAGCAGAGGCCCCGTAAAGGATAAAAGAATAAAACTCGGATCCATTTTGTACTTTCACCATATAAGCCATCAACCAGCCCCCCCAGACTGACAGACCGGTTATTCAGACTCTGGTAAACACCCTGTGTTCTTCAGAAAGGAGAAGAAAATAAAAGATGTCACAATAGAAAAGTACCAGCTAGAACCCGTATTCTTCAGAAAGGAGAAATATTAAGAGAGGGTGCAAAAATATGCACTTCTGAAATGCCACACAGACACTAGGTTGCATTTTGCCCCAGAAGAATCCCACTGGTTTTGCTAGCAGGGAATTTGGTTCCCCAAATCATTCACCCAGAGTCTCTCTAGAAGGGACAGCACTAAACATCTGCATTTTGTAGGTGAAGGAATCTCTGGCACCCACACATAAAGCAGCACCCATGAATGGAAAGCCACATCCTCCTCACTTCCAGGCCCAGACTCCTTCTGTAAGGGCACACAGACTGATAAAGTTTAATTTATTAATAATAATTATAAAAAATTAGACATATTATGAACTTAAACTGTAAAAATCAGTGTGCCATGAGCAGAAGAAGGAAGGAAACAAATAGTAAAGAAATCAAGGGCAAGGAACTGGACATAAGGAGTGGCCAGGTTCAATGTTTCTAAAAGACCAGAACATAAATTGAAAGAAAAGAAAGAATCCAATCAGTGGTTCAAAGAACAAAAAGTCTAGCAGTAAATTAAAAAGATGACAAGGAAGTCAGAAATGACAGTGGTGTTAATCACGTGCACCTGATGTGAGGTTGTATGAACCTGAGTGAGTGAAAATGATTCGTGGAGTGGAACCAACTGAAAAGACCCGCGGGACCCATGGGAGGAACCCAGGGCTGGTAAAACTTACAAAAGAACAATTTTTGATGTTTTGCTGTTGTTTTAATATCTTTGATGGCACAGGTGCTGGTTACAAAGGAATACAGTTGGCTTGTGCGTATCATATCCATTAGAAGTGCTTTGCTGATCTCTTCCGTTCTTACCTCAAAATACTTAACCTCAGACTTAAAAATTACTAACTACCACTACCTCCTGACTTCCTTCTCCTGGCAACTTCCAAGTTAGACCAAATCATGCGCCATGTTCCACTTCACCATTACAGAGTTCAACAAATTGTGATCAGAAATGGGATAAATATGAGGAGGAACGTCTTTGCTGTGAGGGTGTCAGAGCCCTGTCAGAGGCTGCCCAAAGAGGTGGTGGGGTCTCCATCTCTGGAGACATTCCAAAACTGCCTGGACATGTTCTGGTGGGACCTGCTCTGTGTGACCCTGCTTTGGCAGGGGGTTGGACTGGATGATCTCCAGAGGTCCCATCCAACCCCTACAACTCTGTGATTTGCTTTATGCTGATGGGCATCACTGAAATCCCTCTCACAACTGCCTCAGCTTCCCCATTCCCAGGGAGATGAATACCCAGTCCACAGTAACCCAGGAGTTTCCTTCTCATCTCCCTCATGGCAATCATCTCTCTGCTGGTATTGAATACATTGGGCATACACTGACCAGGTTTTTTTTCAGACCAAGAGACTGAAAAGCCATATGATGTTTCTGACATCTTGATACTGTCAAAATGGTGTAAAGGAGCAAGGCTGCAGAACATCACTTCGGCTGCTGTTACTTATAAATGTGTTTATGCCATGCCCTTGTTAAGCTGACTCCAGCTCATGGACATGTTAGAAATAGGAGTGTTTCCTTCCCAAAGGACAACCACAGGCTCATGGATTAATAGAGGATTTCTTGTCCTTATCCTTCAGCTGAAAAAAAAAAAAAGATCAAAATTGCCTTTATCAGACGACTGCCTTTTATTGTGTCTGTTTTGTTCTGTGCCATAACAAATGCGCAACCCTTCAGGCTTACAATGACAGCTGTGTGTACAACTACCTCTGTTGGTTAAGAGACTGACCTGTGCTCTATTAATATTTATAGATTTAAATTTTTAATACACAACAATTCTGCATTATTGAATAGGTGACTTCCTGCATTTTAATGGTTATGGAGTAGGAGTGGGCTCTTTGTAGTTAACGTTGCAATGAATTTTTCATGATTAAATAAAAAGTTGTTACCTCTAACCTCCTAAAACAAAATCCCCTTGGACAACATGTTGGTGCAATGGTGAAGAGTTCTCTCAAGAGATGTATGATATTATATTTGTGGCAAATTTGCTTAAGGGATTTAGATTTATGGTACGTAAGGATTTTCCATAGCTGGAAATATTCAATAAATTTCTTTTTGAAGTTGCTGAATTATTCAAACATCAATTTGGTTTTGGAGACAACTGGATTCTTATTTGCAAAATTGATCTTCACCCCTTAGAAAGTCCGTATTGACAAAATAAAGAGATTCAAAACATTCACTTAAGTCGGCATCTTGGACTGGGACTGGGGTGAAGATTAATGCTTCCCTTCATTTATTTTGAAATCAAGACCTTTGCTAAAGGCTATAATGATAGCCACATTGTAAAGAACTTGCATTTTGGAGGACAATGTGGGATTTCAAAACCTCTTTTGTTTTACATAAAAATATGAAACATTTGGCATAAGATGAGGTCGGGTCATTTCTTAGGAAAAAAACTGTGCGTTTAGTCAATATGGTCACTGACATTTTCCTTCTTCTCAATCAACTGAATATTGTCGAGGTCTGGTTTGGGTGTTTATGCAGGGTCAGCAGCTTCAGCAGTGGCAGAACGCGTGAGCAGTGAAGAAGAGTTTCTCTGAAGTAGCACACCCGGTAGTGTTTCATCTCCAGGTGGGTCAGGATCTTCCCAGTATCACCCTGGTGGGCTGCTATTGCATTAAGAAGTACTTTGCTCTTCAGATAATGGAGTGAATGCAATGAGTTTTCATTTAGGAAGAAAGGGATACTCCATGTGAATACAGGAATCACAACTAAGTATCATCCAGTATCATTTTCTCAGATTGGCTTTCAATGGAAAATTTGTACTGCAAAAGACTGTCATGTCAAGGGGTTTGGTCTCAAAAGTATGAGTATGATTTGAATTAGGGTTATTTGGATGATTTTAATGGTGCAATACTCAACTTGAAAAAGCCGTACAAAACCCCAAGCCCATTTCCAGCTTTTTTTCACATCGATTTTTCATTTGTAACTTTTGAGTAGAAACAAGTCCATCTCATCTTATATTACTTTTGGAATATAGCTATGCCTGTAAGCCAAGGACTCAACTGATGAGTTTGCTACCGTAATTCTTTATTTGCAGAATATCATGGTTCTATTTACCCTGACACCATAAAGACAATTGTAATTCTTGCAATCTGTGGAGATGCTTTGACAGCATCTCACACTAATTGAAGGAGATTGGTCACACATATGCTAATGAGGGGTGTTTCAATACTCAAAATGGTCAATAATTCATCACTTTACACTCTGAATTTGGATCATGGTACCGTCAGAGAATATTTCTCTGCTTTTAGAGACAAAATGTTTATTGTGGAAGCAGGGCAACTCAGTTTCGTTATCTATCCCCTGTTGTATCTGCATCCCAGTGACAGGCAGATGAATGTGCTTGCACACAGTGGCTGAAACAGTGAATAAACACTTCGTGGCACTCAATCAAAGGGACTGTATTATTTTAGATTCCTTCCTGATGGTATTCTCATGTTGACTTCACTGAAAGCAGTGTTTGGCAGTAGACAATTGAGAAATTAGTGTTCCTAAAGGAAAACAACAAACACCTCTAGCCCAGTTATGCTTTATTTAAAGCAATTATAATTATTAATAAAATATTTAGGATGCAAAGTTTCCCTTTGAGCTCCAATTTCACAGCCCCTGAAATCCATCCCATTCTGTGCAGCTCAATTTAATTTCATTTTTTATCTTCACTTCGAAATAAATATTTTGGTTTCCCTTTGAACGTGAGTCAATTTAATAACCTAATCAAAGATCAGTGCTTTCTGTATATACGGAGTATAATAAATATAAGCCATTTTCTGAAAAAGTGTACTAAAACAGAGTAACGCTTCAAGACAGGCCCTGCAGTATTTAATATCTGGGCACTTTGATGCTCTGAGGGTAGAAGCCCTCCTGCTGTGAGGATCAGGCTGAGAGTTGGGGGGGTTCAGCCTGGAGAAGTCTCTGGGGAGGCATTTGAGCCACTTCCAGTCCCTAAATGGGCTCCAGGAGAGATGGGGAGGGACTCTTGGTCAGGGAGGGGAGCCATAGGATGAGGAGTAACAGTTTTAAACTGAGAGGAGGTTCAGATGAGATTTTAGGAAGAAATTACTGTGAGGGTGGTGAGAGCCTGGCCCAGGTTGCCCAGAGAAGCTGTGGCTGCCCCATCCCTGGAGGGGTTCAAGGCCAGGCTGGATGGGGCTTGGAGCAACCTGGTCTGGTGGGAGGTGTCCCTGCCCAGGGCAGGGGGTTGGAACTCAATGTTCTTTAAGGTCCCTTCCAACCTGAACCATTCTGTGATTCTATGACTCTAAGGTTAGTAGGAAGCAAACGACATTTTAGATAGCATACAGTTATAATGCAAGCAGAGGCCTGTCTTTGGTAACACTGCCATGACTTTAACTTACTCCTGCCCTCACAAGCCTTTACTCCCTGTGTTTTCCTGCTGTCACAGCTCATTCCTATTTCAAGGATAAGTGTGGGCTATTTTATTTTGTGCCTACCCAGCCGGGTGGCATTCCCTTCCTGCTCAAAACCTCTGGGCACGACTCCAGCGCGAGGAATGCCCATTTGCCAATCTCCCCAGCATGAGGAGACAATGATATGTGACCTTTCACAGTATTGGACGAGGTATTGATCAAAGCCATTGATTCTATTTTTGAGTGACTGTCTCACCCAGGAAGGCAAAGTGAAATAACAAATCTGACAGCGTCTGCAAAAGCCTGTGCTTGTCCGGAAACATGAAAAGCTTGTCAAGGTTTTTTTCATGACTTTTTGGCCTGAAAAGGGTTAACAGACACCAGAATATTTTTCAACTTTTGTTGGTTTTTTGTTTGTGGTTTTTTTTTTTTAATAAAGAAGATTTTTATGCAAAAAGCTTGTTGGTTTGCTTGGTTTGGTTTTGGCTAGACAAGAGACACGTGGATATCTTGTAAGCCTTTACCTACATGAACAGCCCTCAGTGACACAGCCACCACTTGCCCAGATCAGAAATGGCCTGTAAATGAGACAACAGGACCTGTGAGTACATTTGCTAAGGTCTACACATTAGAAATACAGTTTTCAGTTTCGGAAGAAGCTGTTCTAAATGTGTAATGACCCACAGGAACCAGCTTATTGTGTTCTTGGGAGAAACAAACATTATTTTACGGAGGCATCATTGGTGGCTTGCTTGCTTAGCGTTAACAGACAACTAGGACCGGCTCCCAAACAGCAAGTGATAAAAACATACCACCTTGTAAGTCAGCCTTTAATACTTTCAGACTCAAAACATATGCAGCGTATGGTGCTACCTGAAAATAAGTGCTGTGCTCCGTAAAAATGTTTTTCATTCCTTTTCGAGCCACGCTGCGTACGTGCACTGATAGTGTTATAGCTGCCTATTTCTGAAGGGGCAGGTTGGCAAATTTCTGCCAATGACATACAGGTAGCATGAATAATGGATTCAGCATGCACGCATGCCAAAGCAGGGCAATGCTGGCCTTGGCAGCTGGACTCACGTTGAAATGGAGAAATAACTCTGTATATCATTCTTAGATCTGCAAAGCCAAAGAGATGTCCAGTGTCACCTGGGCAGGGAGATGTGTGTCAAAACAGGAAGATGCCACAAAGAAATAGGGTATTTGCAGAGAACACAGCAGTTAAGGAGACAGCTGAAATATTTAAGTATCAGTTCTGCAAAAATTGTGAATGGTAAGAAATTGTTTTCATACTGAAGTCAAACAAACCAACCAGCACTGATCGAGTGCAAGAAGATTCCCATGCAGGAGATGCTCAAATGCCCCATATGCTCCATCTCCCAAAGGACAGCTCTGCTTTCCCTCTCATCCCTAGTGCTTAGTGACACTTGCTATATTGCCTATGAGACATACTGTGCAGCATTTCTGCATTAACAAATTAAAAGATGCCCCGTTTCACTTTGGTTGTCGTTAGGTTTTTTTTCTTTTTTTTTTGGTTTGTTTTTTTCCCTTTAAATTTCAATTTACACATTTGGTATGGTATAAGAAATCCTTCTTTGTTAAGGTCAGCAACTCTGCAGTCAGCCTTCATAAAACACTTTCCTTACTCTCCCTGGATAACGCTGTGCCTTGTTGTTCCCCTAGTTCCATGATTCATTGCTCAGGTTATCTGAGGCAAACCCGTCCCATCTTTGTGTCCCATCAGCATTTCTCTTTCAGCCTCATCCTAGTCTCCCTGCTCATGATTATGCTTGATTAGTTGGTAACAACTGACAAATGAAAACATTTTAAAGGCTGAAGCACATCTCACTGGAGCTCTACTTTCTTCATAATTCTCCACCTTTAGATCAAAACCAAGCAAATCGCCCACTGCAGTGCCATCTTCTGAACATCCACATGCCTGGAAGCAAGCCACAAACAAGCCCCACCAGGTCTATATATAAATGTTGGAATCTATATTCGCTCCCCTCTCCTCCTGTTGCGCCCCCTAACACTTCACAAAACAGGCACAGCAGAAGAGAACAGCAAGTTAATTAAGTTTCTCTGCCTTATTAAATACAGAATCAGTTACCAATGTGTTAAACGGGACTTCGGGGCTCTGGTGTCCCTGAAATCCCAGAATTTTAGCCTTGAGAGGAGAGAAACATGGCATATTTTAAGCCAAGCCTCCCCAGCCAGGACATCTCCCGGGCTTCTCATCTCTGAGATGAGATGAGATGAGATGAGATGAGATGAGATGAGATGAGATGGACTCACCCGGAGCCTGGACTCACCCATCCCACCACCTGTGATGCTTAAGCAGCACCATGCAAACTGGGGGCTTAATAAAATAAACTGAGCACACCACCAGCAACCCATCCTCCTCGGGAGCGACCGCAGGCTTCCACTCACCTCTGTCAAAGAAGAAGGCAAGAGATTCCCTGTGTAGGCATCTCCACAGTCAGTGAGCTCACCCGGTCACCTCTCACATCACTGCCAAGGAAATACGCTGGCATCAAGCACACTGAAATGAAAGCAAAAGCCTTTCCCTGATGGACCAATCAAGCCTGACAATTTTCTTGTGGTGGATGCCAGCGAGATGCTGAATTTTTTGGCAGAAACGCTGGCTTTTTCTAGGTGAGAATCTGCCTACATAGGATTTATGCAAACATTTCCTCACTTGGTCTGGAACCACCCTTCACAGCTCAGCACTTCAGAGTGATCGCCAATTCTTTACATAGTTCTGAGTTTAAAATACTACCGCTGCCTAAAATAAGAGGGTTTTCAACGACAGTGCTCTCTGCAATGGGAGAGGTGGAAGCCAGTTTGACAATTTAAGCTGATAGCTGAGATACTGCCTCACCAGCATTTTTGGCACCTGGCCTAGGGAGGAAGTAACGAGAGGAAGGGAAGGGACAAAGAGAAAGAAGGAATAAAGGAGGGCAAGAGTGATCCGGTCCACTTAATGTAATTACTTATATTGCCTATAAAGGGAGCTTTATAGTCAGTGGAAAGAGAGCCGTGCTTTTCAAGTGCTACAGAAGGGCATTCTAATCCACCAAACACAGGCATCTCAACTGGCTCTCATCCTTGAAGAGTACAATGAAGGAGTGGAAAATATGTACTTTTACTAACTCAGCATATGGCCCACCTGATGCTCTTCTGAGAACCCACTGGAGCAGAGCACACTGTTGAGGGATCACAGGACTTGACTTGGAGGGGTGAGGAGGAAGGAATTGGGTCCCAGTCCCAAGCTGTAAGAAAGCCCTGGAGGGGACACTGATTTACACCTACTCAGAACAGGCACGTCAGAGCTGCTATTAATAGTAAGCTAAATTATTCAAAACAGCCAGCCTATGGGAGCAGTTGCCAGCTCAGAAATTGTAGGTAATGACAATTACAAAGAGGACTGTGAGACTGGAATGATGATGCTCTTCAAAAAAACCCCAAAAAACCAAACAAAAAAACAACCACAAAACCCACAAAAACCCCACAACAAATTAGAGTTGGGGAGCCCCAGGTTGTAGCCTCGAACTTCCAGCTGAAGCAACAGCATTGCCAGCCACACCGGTGGAGCAGTTGCACGACCGATACAGCTGCTCAGAGAGAGGACACAATCACAATAATTATATCTAGCATGATAGAACCAATCAAAACACCTATCAAGCCTACAGGTCAAAAACCTAAAGTCAGGTAATAGGAATTCTGCACCCACACCTGAGCTGAGAACTGCCTGGAAGCTGATTTGCCAGATTTGCCATCCAGGCAGGAATACAAAATGCCTGAACAAAGAATTCCTGAGCCACACGGAAGCACAAGATTGGGCACAGCAGAGAGCAACGTCAGCATGGGCAAAGCATGTCTTGAGGGTGCAGGTATGGGTTGCTGAATGAGGCACTTGGAGAGAACCATCTTGAAAAGCCCCAAAGCACCGCCTCAAACTGAAGCAGAAGAATATTCTGCTGCAGGGAGGGATGTGCAAGGGTGTCAGGCATTCAGAAAGCTTCCAAGGCAGAAAACACGTAGGCATCGCTGTGCTGCCTAAGCATCAGGTGAATGTGTAGCTGAAATAAGAACGTTTGCAAAAGCTGAGCTATAGGAAAGGCAGCACACTTCAAACCAGCATTTAGCTCACTGTTACACCAAATCTAGCAGCGCAAGATGGAAAAATCTGGAATGCCAGACAGCATCACTGTCCACGACAAGGAGGTGTGCCATATCGTAGTGGGTATGTCAAGCTCAGAGCAAACAGCCCTGAGGAACCCAGGGGGAAAGCAGCAAAATATTCCCAGGTGAGACCAGGTTTGTAAACGCATCAAGCAACGCAGGGAAACGTTGCCACAGAGCACAAACTGGCCAATAGAAAGAACCAAGAACTATTAATAACTGCAAAACATGTAATACAGAGAGCTAGATAAGAATCACTTATGGATTGTACTGTCAAGACCAACATATTCAGGACGAACACGGCAAACAGGATACATTTCCAACTGATCCACAGGATGATGGGGAGGGCAGAGCCCAGCAGCAGTCCCAGAATTATTATCCTCTGTTGACAGAGACTTCTCGTTTCCAATATGCAGGAATTAGAAGTGGAACAGAAAGCACTGGAGGTCCTTTGGCCAAGTGGTAAAGATTGCCAAGCACCAGCTGTGGTCCTGTCTTCCAGGCCTTTGAAAAAACGGCCACATTTAATGCAGCAAGTTGTCCTGGTGTTCAGGGGTTTCTCTGTGGAATGGAAATGGCCCAACAGAAGCTGGCCTGTGAAAAAAAGGCTCATGTGTAATTTCTAAGGAAAAAGGTTTTGCTGGTCAGCTGCTTTGAATGTCACGTATTCAGGGAATATCTTTCAAGCCATCAGTTTTCTCCAGTGATGCCCAGGTTTCCCTCTGTGGTATCAGGTCCCATGCAGGATGTGTAATTGCCTTCGATGGGTAGAGACACCACAGGTGTCAGGCTTGGTTCTTCTGGAATGGCCATGGCAGCCTCTCTTTCTCTGTTCTTCTCTCTCCCATTTCCTGGGGACTAAAACCCTGGGAAACATCTCTTTATCTAGTGGGTGCTGGTGAAAAGGGAAGTCTATATGCATGTTATGTACCACGCACATCAGTGCCGTGACAAAAAAAAACCTCCAGAAACCTTTTCAAAATATAAATTCAGCAATGGCCAGACACTTGCCATCCCACAGCAGGCCTCGGTGCCTCTGAGGGCTGGAGCAAACCCTGCAGTCTGCAGCGACTTGCCATCTTTGTCATTACTGACTTTTCCAGTACTTTCTCTCTGACAGTTATTTTTTTAACAAAAATTAATCTCGCTGAGTACCTTCCCTTGTTTTTACAAATGCAGATCTTAAGATTCAGTTTGTTCAAGCTGTCTGTGTAGCGTGCAGAAGGCAGCTGATAAGCTTTGTATCGTTACTGTAATTTGAATCACTGTGGAGTAGAGATTTAATATTTTAATGTAATCCTCTACACACCTACAATCAGCAGATGCACACTTAGAAATAAAAAATTGTTTCAAAGTGCCCCCAACTGTTGTTTTTTGCAAACTGCAATTCAAATAACGCATTTTTGAAATGCTTCTGCTGAATGGTGTAACATTTTTCTGCTGTAGCACACAAATTACAAGAACAAGCCTGGCATTAGCCTTTTCCTGAGCTAAACAAGCAGCACATCCCGTTATAATATCTCCCTATGGCTGGGCTTCAAAGGCAGCACAACACAGTACACCAGGGATTCCTTGGCTGTTGGTTGTAATTTATTTATGTATGTATGTATGTATTTACTTATTTATCAGATTCACATGTTTTAATGACAGGCTGATTTCCCAAACTTTCATGAAACTGGGACAACCTCCAAAATTATCCGAGAGGTCAAAGTTTGCTTTCCATTTTAGATATGGCTCCTATTTCTGATGTGTGACTTCCTGAGCATCAAGCACGTGCTGAAAACACCACGCACCAGTCCTCTGCCTTCACCTCCTCCAGGCGTTAATTTTCACTCTTCTCAAACTCTGCTTCCCCTCAGTTCCCTCACCCCTTGCATTTTGACTTCTGAGTCAAGCCAGGCTCCCCACACGAAGAGACTCTTCTATGACCTGCCAGCAGTGAGCAAAGAAAGGGGATCATAAATTCCACCAGAAAAGCTTAGTGGGGCTGACCTGTCGGTGCGATGAACAAGGGTAAATAATCACAGAAGTTCATCAGTCTTCATCGTGTTGGCGATACAGCATGAGATAGTCTTCCAGGAGACTGAATGGTTACAACTCCTGGTGAGCCAACCTCCATAAATAGCAGCTCTAAATCAATTCTGTTTGCTTGCTGTGATCATATGAAATGCATCAACTGTTGAATAAATCAATGTGACCCCAAAGATCCCTTGGCTTAACTTCTTATTATTTTGTGGCTATAGGCTGATTAGGCATTTAAATAATTTTCTGTGATAGCATCTGCATTACTTGAATGTGCCAGATTGCGAACACAAACCTTTAGATTTCTCCAGTGCTTTATTTGCCAGCAATAACAATAATTAAAATAATAACAGCCCTCCCTTGCTTTTGTTGATACCATTTAGTTTTTCCCGGAGAGGACAAAGTAGGCATTTTACTGGGTTTGAAATGAAATGTGCTCTGCCAGGTCTGAGTTATTCAGCTATCGACTGGTGGGAGCATTCATTTTGGAGAACAGTAAGTCACTCCAACATTCTCAGTTCCAAATTGATCCAACAGAATGAGACCCCCCCCCTCCCTTTGAAGTTTGAATTCCTCCACAATTTTTCTTTCAAAACGGCAGCTCTGACCCCTTCTTCTCCCCTGCAGGTGTAGCGGGTAATCAGTGTTTGATTGATTTCTGAGCCTGTGGATGGAAGAACAGGGAGAGAAACGAGGCAGCGACAGGAGAAGATGCAAAGTTTAAGAACATCGTGGGCATGTGCCAAGGAGACCTTTCATAAAGGCAATAGAGTGACAGCCAAAAAAAACAAAAAAAAAAAAAAAGCCAGTGAGGAAAAGTAATGGAAGTCATATCCAAAAGGTGAAAGAAGGAGGTTGGTAGCACAACCACTGAGGGAGGGAGGAGTTACCAGCAAAACCAGCACATGGTTAAATAGAGGAGATGAAGAAGAGGGCACAGATTTGCAGAAGTTCCAAATCACATGAAGGGAAATCTGCTCAGTTTTCAGTTCTGAGAGACCAGGATCCCAAGGCAGCACACATTGACAAACCACTAGACACCCGAGATGTGTGCCAACCCAACTCCTTTTTCTTAAAAATGTTTCAAAGGAAACCAATTAATAGTTTAAGAAAAGCACTGACTTACAATGTCTATGTTTTTCCTTATTAGAGGAATTCTGATTTTTAACATTATCTCAAAGATTTGCAATATTTGCCAACTGTTTTAAACAAACAGGGATATCCAGATCCTCAAAGCTGACGCTGCTTCACTGGTAGAGATCTTTATCACTGAACTTCCTGGCAGAAGAAAAACAAAGCACGGTCAGTAATGCCTTTATTTTCATTCACCTTTTACAAGTAACCATGTTATTACCACTAGGTAAATCTCCAGTGCTGTGCAATACGACTTTCTACTTCTGACTGGTCTTACTGGAGTAGTTCTGCCTATTTAACATCCCTGATTGCCATGTGGGATATGGCAGTGAAAATAAGGCTTGTGTTTTGCAGACGGCATTGGAAAAGCGATGGAGAACAGAATGACAATTGCCAAACAAAACAAACTCTGGAGAATTTTCAGGGTGAAATATCAGGTTTCTGTGGCCCGCACTAGGGAAGTTCTGCGGTTTTGTTTTCCTTTCCAGTTTAGNAGTCAATTGCTTCAGCATCCTTTCCCCACAGTGCTTTCAAGATGGGTACGCCTCACCATTTCGTTAACACTCTGTTGAACGGTGGCGCTTCCTTTTGTAGCAAATCAGGATTACTGTCATGCTCAGTATGGGTTTGAATCCCATTTACATTAGGATCCTTTCTACCATTCTGGCCAAAGAGGCATTTTTTTTTTTTTAACAGGGAAAACCTAACGGATGCTGCAAATGCTTCATTGCAGAGGCAGCTGGGTTCTTGCTGCAGCAGAGAGACACGTGTAGCACCGACTCATAGAATCATAGAATGGTTAGAGTTGGAAGGGA
>VXBJ01002997.1:434820-448541 GCA_013400055.1 Nycticryphes semicollaris
GCTTGTGTTTTGCAGACGGCATTGGAAAAGCGATGGAGAACAGAATGACAATTGCCAAACAAAACAAACTCTGGAGAATTTTCAGGGTGAAATATCAGGTTTCTGTGGCCCGCACTAGGGAAGTTCTGCGGTTTTGTTTTCCTTTCCAGTTTAGGTCTAGGCAAACCTAATTAGGCTTCATCAAATGACTGCTCTGTTGTCAACTTAGGTAACAACAAATGAAGAGGATATCCTTTTCCTTAATGAGGAGTAAATCTGAATTTTGTAAAGCTGCAGCCAAAGCCTGTATTTAACTTTGGTTTATATATATATNACCTAACGGATGCTGCAAATGCTTCATTGCAGAGGCAGCTGGGTTCTTGCTGCAGCAGAGAGACACGTGTAGCACCGACTCATAGAATCATAGAATGGTTAGAGTTGGAAGGGACCTTAAAAATCCTCCATCCTGCCCTGGCATGGGCTGTAGATGGCTTTTAGCAGAGCTCCTCGGCACCAACCAGGCTCTGGGCTGAATATTGACACCACCCACCCCACAGATTTCTCATCAGAGAGAGACTGCGAGTCTCTTACTCTGGCTAATGAGAGACCAGGCAGGGTGAAGAGGTTTGGGACTGATGCTGCAGAGACTCCTGTACCACCAAAACTTGTTTTGCACCACACGGTCACGTCACCCTGCGGAAAGGTGGTTGTCGGAGAGGAGCTGGACTCAAACGCGTTACCACAGGAGAATTTCCAAGCTTACCAAAGGCTGGAATTTTCTGGCTTGTCTGCAACAAATGAAGCAATTCCCTGTTCTCTCCTTCATCACCTCCGATTGTCACAAACCCACTTCTGCTGGAGTGGTCAGGTGCCCTTTAAACCCCGCTCCAATCTCAAACTACGAACCTCTTCATTTAACGTTCCTCATGGCTGTTCGAGGAGGGAATAAATACCCTCCTGCTTTTCAGAAAAGTGCCTGCGTACTCCAACCTCTTATTAAATCCTTAGATTAATAAAAGCTGTGCTGTCATACACATATTCTATTAGCATGAAACAAAAGTTAGAAAAAAAGAAGCCACTGACTGACTATTCCTTCTAAATTATGAAGATCATAGGACGCACAGGGTTTGCCTAAGCACAAAAGCAATCTTTCTCAAGTTGGACAACTAATAGGAACAATAATAATAGTAACAGAAATTTAACACTGCTTTCATATATGCTAAGGCAAAACTTCGCTTTGATCCGTGACCTAAACAGATTTGCTTTATGCCATCAAATTTGCTTTTTAACACATGGTATATCCCCTTTGACCACAGTTGGACCAGTGAAACACCGCTGTTTCCCATTCTCTGCTGGGCTCTTTCACAGTCCTGGCAATCCCTCATCTCTCTTACTTCATTAGCCAGATCCCTATTTTGTCTAATTCCTGCAATTTTGCAGCAATTCATTCTGAAAGCCAAACCACACACTGCCAGAACTGGGTCACTCTTACTTTGTTAATATGTGATGCTGGTCAGTGGATCAACAAGGCTAGATCCAAATCCCCCCCAGGTTTTAACCCAAAATGGTGATCCTCCCCACTCCCACCCATCTACAATATCTAAAGTGGCAAGTCTATATCAAGGCTGACAAAGTCTTCATTGCCTTTGGTAGCTAAAGCTACC
Organism: Nycticryphes semicollaris; assembly: GCA_013400055.1. Taxonomy (NCBI): domain Eukaryota; kingdom Metazoa; phylum Chordata; class Aves; order Charadriiformes; family Rostratulidae; genus Nycticryphes; species Nycticryphes semicollaris. Next base: position 436,464 of record VXBJ01002997.1, read on the forward strand.
TTTCCAAAACTCAGTCATTGCTATTTATTAACCCCTCGAGGCTATGTCCAGAAGTGACCACCATGATAATGAGGTACAAATTCTTCCCTTCCTTTTGGTGCTTGCCTTTCACATATATTTATATATATCACACATATACATATACCCACAAACACATATACATATTATATCATGTATATATTTCCACTACATATGTGTATACCATATATCTGATATCTCTCTATGTCTATATCTCTCGGGTTTCTTACACTAACTTCAAGTGATGTAAGGGAAACAATTAGGAGAATGGTGTAGGAAGAGCTAATGAGACTGAGAAGTCAAATACCACAAAAGGTAGGAGTAGGGATACCAGGAGCTGAAGGCAGCAAGCCTGTTGGACCTGTGGAAAGAGGTTAAGAAGGAAACTTGATGGCAGGCTACAGAGAACTATAGCAGCAGAAGTCATTTAGTACCAGGAACCCTTTAATTGAACAGATAAAAGCATGGAAGGACCAACTGTTGAACAATGAAAGCATCTAAGTTAATGTTAATAAGAAGATGGAACTTTTTATCAGAGGAAGAAATTTATCAGTGGAGTAGATTAAAAAGAGATGTGGGAGAACACGCTGGGATGGGTCAGAATTCAAATGTGTGACCTGCTAAAGACCTTTCTCTTGTGTCACTGAGTTTTTGTCTCCTTTTATAGCTATCTGAGCAGGGCTGACAAATTACATTGCCTGCCTCCCTCCCCTGTGGCCTGATTCCCACTACAGTCACAAACTCTTGAATCAGAGGAGGGTTGGTGAAATTGTGTGGCCCATGGTTTTGATAGAAACCTGTAAGACTCCTTGGGTCTTCACAAATCTCTTACTTGGCCATGGGTTGCAAGAAGCCTTAGACAGGTAGAGGTATTTCCTTAACTTTTATGCCTTTTCTGTACGTAAACAGCTCTTATTTCTTCGAAGAGGTTGCACATGGACTCAGTCTGCAATTCTGTTATATCATCCCACTACATTAGCTTTATATTGCTTTTTCTCAGGCCTCTTTGTTAATTTCTCAACAAGTTACGTTGAATGCTTACTTTATTAATATTGTCTGCGTTGATCTCTGGATATTTTATAATCAAGAGAAGGATCCCTTCCTTGAAGAAACACGTTTATGTAGGTTTTGAATTCTGCTGTATAATTAGGACCACATTTAACTCTGGTGACCTTCATATTATCAGAGGGAAGGAAGTTGTATCCCTGGCACACCCTCTACTTTCTCATCTTTGATGGTGGACAAAGAGGGAAGGATGGTATCGTGGGAGTATCTAATTGTTTTGTTTCTCCTTGTTTGAATTATGGTTATGGATAAATGTTAGATGTGTTTGGTCAAGGACTTTATCCAAATCTCTTCAAGCATAATATCCACTAGCCTGGTTATGTGTGACCTCCAGGATTAGTCCCTTTATTTTTTTCTTTTTCCTACATTGGTTATATCAGTCCCTAACAATCTCATCCCACGTCGTGCCAAGTTCAATTTGACTCCAGACTAAAATAATTGTCTGTCAAGATACTGCCATTATCTCAAACTTTTTTGCTTGCAATTGGTGGATGCTCAAATTCTTTAACAAGTTTCAAATATTCAAAAAATGCTATCCAGTATGTAAGTAGCGTAGGTGGAATTTAACTGCAAATGTACATAGTTATATTGCTTAAATGATAGCGAGGTTTGGTCCTTACTTTATCAAAATTGGTTTTTGGTCCCTGAGATAATTTATTGTTCATTTTCTGTACCTTCACATCCCTGGCTTTTAGAGTAACGCACACAAACTTTTTTTTACAGAGATACAGCCATTTGCAAATCACCTCCATCTGAATATTATATAAATTAGGGAAGCTACTACTGCTATTGTCAAGATGCAAAAGCCTAAATTGTCTAAAACAGTTGAATAAATATCCTCAAATTTCTCCATTGCTTTCTTTTATCTGGCTGCTCCCACCAAGTGTTCTTTAAAATACAGAGAGTAAAATTGCACCCTTTAGCTTCAAATATATCAACATGTAGAAAGGCCACCAAAAGAGTCCTAGAATCATTTCATCCAGTCTGCCCTTTTCAAGGTCACATTAAACATGCTTATGATTAGACTTCCAAGTAATTAGTTTCTTCATTTTTCTGGTCTTTGGTGTATCAGATAGGCAATTCAATGGAAACTGCAGATATGTCAATGAAAGCCAAAGAGATTGAAAAGCAGCAGTTTGACCCTTGTAAATGAAAGTAGAATTGGGTCCAGAAAAAGGAGTACCGAGAAGTGAGCAGGTGGTTTTAAAGAATGCTTAATAACTCTGTAACAAGCTGAAAGGCCTCCATGAAAGCAAGGAGGATATCTAAACATGCTCTAATAACAAACTGAAGACAGGGAGCACCCACAGCCATCAGCTTCCAGGTATCACAGAATCACAGAATCATGAAATTGATAGAGTTGGAAGGGACCTCTAGAGATCATCTAGTCCAACTCTCCTGCTAAAGCAGGATTTATTTCTCCTCATATATCCTCACACATATAGCAGTATATCTCTCCTCCTCATACTGTTTCATCCAGATGATATTAGGCTGTCAACTTCTGACTGACCCATCTTCCACTGCTTTTTAGAGGACAGTGTCTTGCAGGGCTTTGTGTACATAATGACAACCAAAATGGCCAAGACTGAGCAATGCTACCAGAATGCTGGATTTTGAAAAGGGAACTGCTAAAATCTTGCAGCTTTCTTTGAGAACATGAAACTAAAAACTCTTTCTGCAGGAATGGACAAACTGTCCCTGACATTGGAAATGAGTGCTACTGAGATCTTACCAGCTTCATGTTGAATCAAGTAGAAAAGCCACCTGCATTTCTGGGTTGGCCACCATTGGTGCAAAGGCCATGGATAGGTCAGCAGAGGGGAAGAAAAGTGTAAATTAACATCTAGTGTTTCTTATAGTACTAAGCCAGTAAGAAAGTCAGCCTCACTACGGCAAGGAACACACCCCTAATGAAAGATATTTCCAGGAATAAATGCCAATATTTGCACTACAGCTGAAGGAGAGAGGAAGAGGCCTGGATGATCACTGAAAATAGAGATCCTGTCTGGCATGACTATGTGCCTAAAGTTTTAAGGCCGAGGTTAGCCAGAATCACTCCTCACCAAAAGGGTGGTCAAGCATTGGAAGAGGCTGCTGAGGAAAGTGGTGGAGTCACCAGCCCTGGAGGTATTTAAAAGACATGTAGACCTGCTGCCAAGGGACATGGGTCAGTGGTGGACTTGGCAGTGCTGAGTTAATGGTTGGACTTGATGATCCTAAAGGTCTTTTCCAACCTAAAAAATTTTATGATTTGAAAATTAAATCCCCAGTTCTTATAATTAATTATTAACCCTAAGTGAGAAATTCCTGACTGGGGAGAATTTGGAGAACTTCATCTCTCAAGACAGATAAGGAGCAGATGTGGAAAGGAAAGGGTAATCCTGCTCTCTGCTTGCCAAACTCACAGGCTTTAGGAATATCTCTTCTAGTAGGCTTGGGGTTCTTTTTTCCCTTTTATCTCTACAGCTCAAAATTCAGAGCTGCAACAGCAGTGAACAACTGGGTGCACATTACGTATTAATAGTCTACTCTTTTATTTCCTTTTATTTCTGGCAAGTTGCATAGAGGAAATAAGAGACAGTTCTTATTATCTTTTCCAAATAGCAAAACATTCCAGTTTTCCTCAAACAGAAAATGAGGAACTTTTACTTTGTGTATGTTCTGTCTGATCTTATTTTGAACTGTCTGCTGCACTGATCATCTCAGTATATGTGGATCCATCCTATCAGTCATTTGTTGCTAAGGGTATGTCTTGTATCACTGACAGTGATTTCATAGAATCATAGAATGGTTGGGGTTGGAAGGGACCTTAAAGATCATCGAGTTCCAACCCCCTGCCATGGGGAGGAACACATCCCACCAGATCAGGTTGCTCAAAGTCCCATCCAACCTGGTCTTGAACATCTCCATGGATGGGACAGCCACAACTTCTCTGGGCAACCACTGTTCATTTCTAAAGAAGAAGAAAAAATAAACACCAACAAAAAAAACCCAAACCACTACAAAAACCACAATATGTTGTTGGTACAATTGATGTTGATACCTGCGAGAAGGGTTTAGCCAGGGGATGGGGGGATCTGTATCCTGGAGATATTAAAAGGTAGACATAGGGCTTAGTGATGTTTTTTGTCAGTGTTGGGTTGATGGTTGGACTCAATAATCTGAAAGGTCCCTTCCAACCCGGGCAACTCTATGATGCTATATAAAACCAGTTTGTAGCATGTCACTTAAAGCCCAGGATCAAGACCCTCAAAGCTATTTTCAAGGCCCTGCAAGCCCTCAGAGCACATACGTAGTCTCTGTTCCAAAGAACTGCAGTCTGAGATTAGCACTCGCAGAGGCGCACGGGTGGGAGAACATTGGCAAACAAAATACTACCAGGAAGAATAACAGGCAGCAGTCACAGCTTAATCACCAGCCCGACTCTTGTCAAGTGTGTTTTGTAGGCATCGCAGCAAAAGAGGGTTTTAGGTAAGATAATGAGGATATCTGTGCCTGTTACAGGAAGCTTCTCCCAAGCCTGGGAAGGCATGAAGATGTCTGATTGAAATCAAATAAGACTCTGGGAGGGGCCAGCATCAGAGGCTGGTGGGAGGCAGTAATTGACCTGAATATGCAATGAGAAGGGGATAAACTGTCAAAGGCTTAGAAAGTCATGTAAAGAAAATTTGCTTGTTAGTGAGGTATTAGTGGAGGAGTGAGATAAGGGAAGGGATGCGCAAAGAAGGGATGAAGAGAGAAGGGGGTCATGGCCACACCAGCAGGCTCTGGAAATGTGCGGTAGCGTTTGGGAAGGTAATAGTGCAGCTTCCCAAACTAGAAAGAAAAAGTAATTGAAACATGATAGAAAACTGGCTGGTGGTTTTAGCTGCTAAACCTCCCTGGCTCCACACTTAAGCACTGGCAGCTTGGGAAGTGAGATAACTTCACCCGAGGTTTTTCCAGCGTCTTACACGCGGCTTAGGGTTGCGGAGTGTAGGAATCCGCCGTGATTTAGTGCTCAGTTTTAATCACGAGAGAGCCTGTGAATCTCAGAGAGATGTGCAAAGACATTCTTCCTCCTCCTTCCCAGTGACTGGAGTGTATGCAGTGTGGGGGGACGGGGTGGGCTCCCCCAGAGGTGTGCCCAGCCACCGGAGCAGGATGTGGAGAAGGCAGCTTGGACGTCAGGGGGAGAAAATTCATATAATCATAGAATTGCCCAGCTTGGAAAGGACTTTTCAGATCATTGAGTCCAACCATCAACCTCACACTGACAAAACCCATCACTAACCCATGTCAAACCTCATCACTAAACACTATGTGAACCCATCTTTTAAACACTTCCAGGGATGGCGATTCCACCACTTCCCCGGGCAGCCCATTCCAAGGCTTAATAACACTTTCAGCATAGAAATTTTTCCTAATATCTATCCTGAACCTCCCTTGGCACAGCTCGACTCCACCTTGACTCCAGCTGTGATTTGGAAGAAGAGATCGACCCCCCCGGCTATACGCTCCTTTCAGGGAGCTGTGCAGAGCCAGAAGGTTTCCCCTCAGCCTCCTTTTCTCTAGGTTTGGAAGACTCAGCTTGCTCTTAAGGAGGTGGTTTCTGCCTTTGCAGATCTCCTGGAGTGTAGAGACAGGACTGTGAGGAGAGTAAGCATTCGGGAAGGGGTGTAGTATGATTTTCCCAAGGAAGGAAAGGGAAACCCACAAAATTCGTAAGTGAAATATAAAGCTAAAAAATAAAATAATCTGAGTCTGATTCCAAAAACAGGTTGGGATCTTGAGGAAAAGATCACATCCTAATTATTTAAAATCCTTTAACTTTTTAAAGGCTACGCTCAGAAGCAAGATTTTTTCAAGATCAGCTCAAAACCTTTATCTGGGCATGTTCTACCTGAGACCTGAATCCTTTAAGACTGACTTCTTCCTGTAATGAAAAATAGATCATACCTTTCTAAATAGAGATCGTGTCTGTTCTACAGTTGAGTATTCCCTTCCCCAGTAAGCACACATGTACACTACACATGAAGAAAAGCAGTTTAACAGGCTTCTGTGAGACCTGTCGGTTAAACAATCTTTGGATAATGAAAAAATTGGAAAATGATAACAAGCCACATCCTTCAATGGCATTGGCTGCAGCTTCCTTATATCACTGGGTTGATGCTGACCTGGCTCCGTAGTTTTGCTTGGTTACTTTTCTCAAACTCAGATGAGAGACAGTTCTGCTTCCAGCCAGTGGGACCTACCACTGGCTCATATGTGGCACAAGCTTAAAGTGACACAATTTTATTTATCTACCTCTTCTAAGCCTTTAGCTTCTCAGGGTCTTGTGTTTTCTTCCTCAAAGAAAGAGCTGCCCAAAGAGCAGAGGTGGTGCTGATGGCCTTTGCTGGGTGGATCATTCTTTGGCAGAGTGGATCTCACACTTTGCAGTGTCCAGACCAACAGTTTCATAACAGCCTCACTCCAAGACTAGATTATATTGGATTTAATTGGTTTAATTTGTTTACAGAAACTCTCCTTTGTCTCCAGAATGAGGTCTTCAGCTGAGCCCTACCTTGCAAAGTGCTGCTGAGAATAACTGCACGGTTCCCTCAAAGGGCCTCCAGACCTTGCAAAGCTTTAGCATTTCATGAATCATAGAATCATTCAGGTTGGAAAACACCCTTGATATCATCGAATCCAGCCATCACCATTCGGATGATGTAATAGCCACTTGCTACTGTTTTAGTCTTGTTGCCCTACTCTGCTAATGAAAGTGGGCCTACAAGATTTTATGGCCTTCAAAATTTCTTCCTTTCCTGTATTTCAGCATGTTTTACGCGCCTCTCTCTCTAGACCTTTTGCTAAGCAGAACAGACAACTAAATTTTGCAATTAACTCTCCTACCACAGAAGCAACTGTCAACTAGTAAACACTGACATCCTAAAAGGACTCAAATTAATGGATAATGCGTTTTATTAAATTAGCAGCCCAAATCTGCATGCCGGCAAAAGCTCCCAGCTTCTGATTACCTCCGGGAACAAAGACTACAGCATGCTTATAAATAGTGGCAGTGGGCTTAGCATATGCTACCTTCTTTCCTAGATAAATATTAATTAGCTGTGCAGAAGAACCAGATCCTTAGTAAGAAGAAATCCTTGTAGCTCCCCTGAAATCAACATTGACACGCTGATTTCACAAGGATAACATTTGATTCTCATTTTTCAGCAATTTTACCTCTTTGCTGTGATTCACTGCATTGCACGAGTGTCCACCGAGCTTTCTGCATTACTATCTTGTTGCTCTAAAATGTGTGCAGACTTTTCTTTTTACACACACAATTCAACGCTTCATTTCTGAAAACTTGCTAACTGGGTAACTGGGACCCGTTCGAAATCAGCCCTGGGTCCTGAAAGGAAACCCTGACAGATCTCATCCTCCAAAGCAGGAAAAACAAACAAACAAAAAAAGAAATATCTGAACATCTTGAAGTGGACCAAAGCTTTAAGCCTGATAGAGGTCCATATCTGAAAGTGGAGGATTTATCTTCTGCCAGGTCTGAGCACAGAACAGGAGACTTTTTATTTTCCATTTGAATCCCTAAAGAGTCTAAATGTGGGGTCTTTTGCCTCCATGCTGAACAGGTGATCTCTTCCTTTTTTCTTTTTTTTTTTTTTCTTTATGGGAGAAGAAGGAGTTAAAGGTTATGCCACTGACTTTCAGTCCTGGGAGACAGCTCTGCCTTTAGGTTGTACTGTCCTATGGTTCGTTCCCCGATGGATCTGCATCTACTTCATTGCAGACAGATCCCGGTGGCTTAAAAACCCTTCACGTGTACAACTGGAGACTGCCAGAACTGTAGGGACAATTGCTCAGCCAGACTCTCTGGCAGCAAAATAGGCGTTTGCACTGATTTTAGTGTGAGTTAAAGACTCCAGCAGCCACAGATGGGAACCACAGTAACAAGGAGGCAATAGCCCTTTTCATACAAGCTGTCATTTCTTCTGCTTTGTAACGAAGTGGGAGAATAATGGACAGCGTGGAAGGAGAGGAGATGGGCAGGACTGCGGTTGTTTCCTGTGGAGCATCTCCAGGAACATCATTAAAGAGCAAACCCCTGGCAGCTGAGTTGAGGAAGAGTCACCAAGCTCAACTGCTGTCTCCACGCCTGAAGACGAAATGGCAGAGACAGTGCAAGGGAGTTTCTCTTTGCTTGACCTCAGTTGCCTGCTTGAGGAGCAATTGGATACTCTTTGGAGGGTTATCTGAGTGCATTTTTTGGCAACTGTGCCTGACCAGTATGGAGAATAAGGAGATAACTTGGTCTGGCTTTATTCCCTTGGGTTGAGAAACTCTGGCCATATGTGTGCCTATTGCGCCCATGTGCTTGATTCTTTTCCTGGGTCCTTAGAGTCAAAATCAAAACCAGGCCCAGCTGTTCCTTATAATTAAATTTCTGTAACTCAAGCTGGGTGGTTTTATTTTGACTAGTGACTTAAAAGTGTTGACATTTAAACGGCCCCAGCTATATTTCAAAGTTAACATTGAGAAACTTCACACATATATTAGCGTTATTTGTCTGTTGGCAAACTCAACAAAAATACCACTGCGTTGATTTACACAGTGACGGTTATCTTTGCTAACAGAAGGACTCAAAATTGCATTATTTAAAATACAAGGATGAGTCTCAACATGGTGCAGGGGGCTACAGATGGCGTTACACACTACTTCCCACCTGAGTCAAGGGCAGAGGCGAAGTTTACATTGTGCCCCGTGTCCAAATATACTTAAAAGATCCCAAAGCCAAAAACCCCACAACATTATCTGTGGCTGGTACAGATCTGACTGTAGGGTGAAGACTTTTCCTTTCTGGTACTTAGGTTTGTTTCTATGTGTCTCTCTTCTAATTTATTTATAAGTCATTGATGACATTTATGCCATACATGGGCAGTTTGTGATGCAATACACCGGCGATGGGCTGTTTTCATTGCAGTTTCTATATCTGAGTATTTTAGTACATCAAAATCTGGATATAGGAAGTATTAACAGTCTTATGCCAGCAGAAAGAAATTAAATTTATGCCTGCCTCTGCAGAGAAGCCAAAAGCTTCAGGAAATAGGATCTCTTCCCATAAGCATCTTTTCAGATCCAGTTAGGAGATGGGAAGGTAAACAATGAAATGCAAGCTTTGGGGTGACAGCACAGCAGTGAGATACGATCATTCATGTGATAATACATACGAGTCACAATGTATTTCTGGCTGGCACTCCAAGGCTCCAGCACTTATTGATGATCTAGGCAAAATCTGGTTCCTGCTCTCATCAAGCCTCAGCCCATGGGAACGTGGCTGTTGCATGGGGCAGGCTACGTGCAGCCTGGCTGGGCAGAGAGGAAAAGTGATCTTTTAAAACCTGAGCACCCTTTGCTCTCTTGACACAAATCCTGGGAACCAGCACGCCCAGCCTAAAGAGAGAACAGCAGCTCCAGTGTCTGAGAGCAGACATCTCTTTTGCATGCCCCACCAGCAGTGAAGCACAACACCAGGTCCACGACCTGGAGCACTGGTAGGAAACTGGCTTTACTTTCTTGCTGCAGCTATTCCTAATCCTGTCCCTGAAGCCCTAGGGAGAATCACAGAATTGCCTAGGGGAACCACAGAGTTGCCTGGGGAACACATACCGCCCAGGAGGACCAGGTGATCCCTGTGGGAAGTCAAGTGAAGCCAACACTGATGGACCTGGCATGCCCTGGGTGAATATTTTCCCAACCACTGGCACTAGTACTGCATAACTGAGCGAGAAACAAGGGAGCACAACAGAGGAAAGCAAACAAGGGAGGAGAAAAGCATCTCCTTGCCAAGACCAAGAGGGAAGCAATGAGTGATGATTGCTGATGAATAATAACCAAGAATTAATGGAGAAAGGCAACAGCAAAAGCTCTGCACAGAACACAAACATTTTATAATGAGGGTAAACAGTGACATTGATAAGGGTGGCCAGAACTCACCGCCCATTCAGATAGCACTTGTCTGCATTACACGCTATCGCTGATGGCAGAGCTAGTGCTGGAACATTACCCTTGGAGGCTCTATAATTTTATCAGAGGAGCCTTTCCACCAGAGGAAAGCTGTTCCAAAACCGAACGAAGGACTAGGTTCTCTTCTTGTTGTTATTGGTGTTTTAAATTTAAATCAGGCTCGGATGTGTAGCCCTGTTTGGGAAGAATGTTGAGCTACGGAGGCTCGAGGGCAGCTGCCAACTTGAGCACAACTAAATTAAGCCAGAAATCTCAAGCAGAAGTGGAAGCAATAACACCGTATTAGAAACCAGGATTATAAAGTCTCTGCCCGTCAAAGAGACCAGAATAATATAGATACCTCTATATTATTATTTTTAATGCAGTAGAGCCTAGAGGCTCCAATCAACTGCCAGGCTCCACTGAGCACAAGGAGGCACCACAAAACAAAAACATGGAAACAGAACAAACTCTATCCCAAGCCCTTTCGGGAAAACAGAAAATCTTACCGACATTTTTATCTTCCTATCAGTTTGGTGAATGTAGGCAAACCTTGACCACCACACTTGGATTAATCCTTAGGTATCCTCTCCTTAGCTCACTTCTTCAGAGAGCCCACCTAAAGAGCGGATCTGGGACTCATTTTACAAAATCTCAAGCACTGTCACTGCTTTTTCTTGGTGTCAGGGGACCTGTGGGTGCTGAGTGCATCCCAAGACCAGAGCTGAGATAGAGAAGGGAAGGGTTGTCCCTGCAGGGCTCTGGTGCTCACAAACTGCCGTGCAGCCCTGGCTCTCTCTCAGTTCAGTGCTTCTCTTCCTAGACTTTATCCCTTTGTGCCACGACAGAATCCTCTCCAGCCTCTTGCTGTCCTTCTTGGATCTGCATCCTCTGATCCCTCTTGCTCAAGGATGACCAGCAGGGTGCTGAGGTTTCTCACCTGGCTTGATGTCCCTGGCAGAACAAGGCAGTGTCTATCTTTGCGTGGTGCTGAGTGAAGCCCAGGCAGGACAGGAGAACAGGGGGACAAGTTTGGCTTCCCACCACAGAAGAAACCAGCCAGGGGGAGCACTGAGAGTTCTCAGGGAGCTTAGGCACAAACATGGTTGCAGAGTTTCCTCTTTACTGGGTTTGTTGTGGCATTTTGGAAGACTTACTCGAGGGTGGGAGCTCAGAACTTACCCACACCTAGCAAAAAACAAGCTCGCACCTCCCTGTGTGAGCAAACCTCTCCTGCGGCTGCAGAGAACAAACCCCGGCAGGAGCTGCGGGACCTGGACGAATTGTTGTGTGGTCCCGGGGCACCTCCTGCCCCCGCCTCCCGAGCGCTGGTGGAGCCGGCAAGGGCACCTCAGAGCTGTTCAGTCACGGGTGTGCATTTCCAAGCACACCAGAAAATAATAACAACAAAAAGAAAATAATAATAATCTAAAAATCATTTAAAAAAAATAGAAGAAAATAATAAAAAAGGGGGAAGGAGGGAAAGGGGAGAGTTTAAGAAAGCCTGAGCCTAGGAGGGGCCGGACTGCTAAAAGTTTCAGTGTGAAGCCGACGATGTGATCGCTGCGGAGCAGAGCCCCTTGCCCGACCGGCCCCGAGCTGCCTGCCCGCTCCGGCTGCGCCCCTGCCCCGCACCCTCCTGCTGCCCCTTCCCCGCACGTCCACCTTCGGTACCGAACCTCACCGGCGTGGAACGGGGGCGGCAGGTCACCCACCCGCATCCCCCGGGGTCCAGCGGGCTCCGTAGGGACCCAGGCATCCCCCAGCCCCGCAGCGGGCACGGTGCGAGAGAGGGGACCGGGCAGGGCGTCCCCCCAAGGAGGACCCACATCCCCCAGCGCCCCGTCGGGGTGGGGAGGAGGGGGCTGCTCCTTCTCAGCGGGGGACGAGGGAGGAGCGGGGGCTCCTCCCGACGCCTCCGAGGGGCAGGGGTGGGGGGATGGCGGTAAGGCGGTGCGTGGGTCCGGCCCCCCCCCCGTCGGAGGGCGGGGGGGTGCGGGCAGGAGGGCG
>VXBJ01002997.1:453387-517583 GCA_013400055.1 Nycticryphes semicollaris
AAAGAAACAAAAAAAAAAGTGGCTGCCAGCTCGTCGCTCTAAACTCAGCGCCACGTTCTGCAGAATACGTACTTGCCTTTATTGTGATACTTTAATAATTCTGCCAATCTCTTGCTTTTTTGTCTGCAGAATCAAGTTGCTATTGTAAAGACCCACTGCTTGAAACTTCCCCAAGCCCAGTTGCCAGACTCATGATGCTGCAAAAAACGTCAATACATACTGCCACCAAACTGCTCAGCTCTGCATTTCAGTGTAATGACTCTGGCAGAGATGCTGTTCCAATAGTCACGCAGATCAGTTGCAAAAAACACCCCAAAACCCCANGAGGCATCGCCAGGCAACCGGGGATGCCACCCCCTTGGCAGGGAGAGGGATGCAGCCCCCGGTGCCAGCGTCGGGCTGAGATTTTTGGTGGGGTTTTTTTTGGGTTGGGTTTNGAGAGAGGGCAGCCTCCAATCAAGGTCTATAATTCATCTGGACTGAAGAAAAAGTTTGAGAGTAAAACTCCATTTATTTTGCAGGCTTAACTTCTTAATTTGTTCTCCGGCCGGTTGTAGGGGTGTGCACAAGAGCACAGTTGTCTCTCTGTCTGTGTTGGTAGCGTAGTTGTACTTCTGCACACCTGTAATTTCTTTCTTTCAGTGGAAAGAGTTGCTCCCTTCACTTAGGAGGCCAAGAGGAGAAGAAAAATAAATAAAATAATGAAAGAATCAGCATTTAAAGGAGGAGCATGGCAGGAAATCCTGCAAATGACTCCTTCGGCTGAGCAAGTGTGAGAAGTGACAGTGTGCAAAAGTTGTATTTGTATTTCAAACCAGTAGCAAATGCTGTAGAAACGAGAGTTGTAGACCTCTTCAACTGCACTGCATATCTATAGTCTGTCCTCATCGTTGCCTTTATCAAGGAAATACTTCTTGCTTCTACTCCATAACTCCAGAGCAGAAACCAAGAAGTGCGGTGACCTTTTTTTCCATAAACCAGCTGGGAATAGAAGTAGCAGTTTGATGTTGTAACCATGTTTTTTCCATTTTGTGTCGGTTGCACACCCTTACCGCATGTACCACTGCAAAATTTAGAATTCTCCAAGTAATTACATTATTAAGTGTATTTTGTAAAGAAGTGAAGCAGTTTGCTCTTCCAGAAGAGCTATATCACCTGCAAAATAAATACCCATGAATCATGAATTAACTGCTGTTAGTGAAATTACTCTCCTTCCTACTTCCCCCCATTTTTTTTCTTTAATTTATTTTCTTTTTTTTCTGATCAGACCTTAAGACAGGTCTACACGTATTCAGCAGTCAGAGTTTCAGGATATGGTCCACCTGCTGTGATAGAACTGCATTGATTGTTCCTCCTATGTGTAAATGAAAATGAGCATAAACAATAAAACGCTTTACTGTGTTCTCAAGAGTGTTTGGTAGCAATTGTGTGCCTGAAAGGAGTATTTACTGGTTTGCCTGGTTCCTCAATATTGACTTTTTAGGCAATGCTGATTTGATGAGTCACTCAAGAAAGCGATTGATGAAGGCTGAAATTGCAAGCTTCGATCAGTGGTCAGATTTTTAACAGGCAGCTTTGCTTTCATCCCAATCAGCCCTGTCAGGTATAATTGTTATTATTTTCATATTATCCCAGGTTAAATTTGTAGGTTGTTTATTATTGTTATTTTACTGATATTTTTCTTACTCCATTAAAAGCAAACAAAAGTTATTTTAGCACTTGGTGGATACTGTAATCAATGTGACTTTAAAAGCTGTATGTATGTATTCCAGATGGGGGATGTTTTAAAGGCTGGAAAAATCTTACATGATTTACCTACCTGTTATTCTTCAGAGAGTCGTTTAAGTAGTAAGGATTTATTTACCTTATTGAATAGTAAAGAAAGAGCCCTCAGTGCCTCTGAAACTCCCATTAACCGTAAAGAGGTAGATGTGGCTGTGGGCAGGAAAGAGGTCTGCAAGATGCAAATTAAAGTAGTGGAAAATAAGCATTTTTAGTAATTTGGAGAAATCCAGAGCACTTACTGCAAAATCGCAGACTTCTAAAAAAGGGAACTACTATATTATGCTTCTAGAAAGTACCCTCTGAAATTCTTAAAGACAAATGTCATTAGAGGAATTTTCTAAAGCACGCTCTTGTGTGATTGAAGTGCTTATGTTCCTTTCAAACTTAATGTTTTTGCATACGTGGGGTGAAAAAAGCAAGGAAGATGGCATCGAACAAGCCTTAAACTCTCCTCGTTTGTCATTTTTTCACTCTTGTAGAATGCATTTTCTTTGCCGCCCCTAGAATTCTCAGTGAAATCACTAGGCTGCTTTTATGTCTCAAAATGTAAAATGAGTGTTCTCAGCATTCCCCCCAGCGAGCTGAGTCTTCCCTCAGTTTTTATGAAGTTGCATGACTTGGAGAGCACGAGTTTCAAGAGTTGGGCTTTCCTGGTCCTCACCGCTGGAGCTTCCCTTCATCAGCAGCACCTGGCAACAAGCGCTCGAGGCTCCCTGTTGTGATGTGAGGATTTTGCCTGGGAAGCAGTAAAGCTAGTTCATCGGGAAATTATCCTTCCAAGTTTCTGCTGAGACTCTGAACTTTCTGCACAAGGGAAGGTTTCGGATGACCACGCGCGCTGTTGGGTCGACGTGGAAGCTGCGGGGGCCAGAGGAGAGGAAGCAAACTGGAACCCTGCGGAGGTACCTGCTGGTGAGAGGATTTGCAGCCTCATCTAGTTCAGCAAACCCTTCCCACGGGGAGGTAGGGAGAGCGAGGACACGCATCTCCTCACAGAGAAAGAGAGGAAATGTAGGGCAAACATCACTCGGTGCTGGGAAATATAAGTATGTAAAACACGGCCCAAGCTTCACGTAGTGCATTTTAGGACAGGAAAGGTGTTGGGCTGTTTGCTTATCTGTGACTGGCAGAGTGTATCCTGGCTGAACCTGGGTTTTAAATAATGTTAGGGCAGTAAAGTTTTGACTCGCTCTGGAGAGGCTGAGGATGTTGCTCTCCTGCCTCTCCATTCCCTTGTTGCACCTCTGGAAGGATGGAGCACCTGAAATAGTTGGTAGGAGAGGCTGTCCTTTCTGTCCATCCCATCTACATACTCCTGTGGAATAGGGTCAGAAGACCTTGCCTCTTGGTGTTATTTTGGCCCAGGAACCTCTTCATGACCCTGCAGGTAAACTTCAAAGGTTCTTAAGCCCACGCTGCTGAAGCCTTGCATTCTTATCTCTTTATTTGTTGAATTGGGTTCACATATCGTCAAACGATGCTGTTGAGACAAATCTCTGCCAGGTGCTGAGGTTTGGGGTCGATCACACTTTTGCAAACCTCCTGCTTCCCGTGTTTCGTGGGAAGGGATATGCGTGTAATGGTGTTGCTGCCTGCAAGCCCTGTGAGGCTTTTGGAGTTGTGGGGGCAGCTCTTTCCAGCCCTGTGGCTGCACTGCTTTCCTAAATCTTTCTTAAGGGGCATTCCTCACTCTTCCAATTAATAAAGCCCAGATGCAGAATATAGAAATTGAGAGGGAAAATCCCTTGCAATGAACCTTCATGGAGCCATGCAGCAGCTTCCAAAGTTCTACCTCTTCTGTGTGCATGAGAAAAAGAAAATGCTTTGACTAAATATACCAAGGCTCCATGGGACAAAAGAGAGGTCAACTAATTCTCTGGACATTTATACTGTATTCACTGCACCTGAGGAAGCTGGCCTGGCCTTCAGCCTCCGCAGGGCCGTTTGGAGCAGCCGATTGTCACGTTCCTCTCCACCCCTGCCTCCAAAAAGCCAACCTGCCTTCCATTAGGAGAGCAATCCCATGATCTTCAGGCTCACAGCTGCTTCTCTCTTGGTCAGGAAGGACTGGATATTGTCAGAAGAAAGCATATTTACCTGACAATCCAGACCAGTCTAAAGCTATTCTTTCAGGGAATAAAGTGGAAAGAAATAAGCAGTAATGACATTGAGGATGTAATGATGGTAATAACACCAAAAATGGTGATTTGCAGCAGCAAATAGGGCTGAGGAGTTTGGCTGGGGGTAGTTCTGTGTTTGAATGGTGAAATTCTCTTCCCATCAAAAAAGCTGCAGAGGGAGAAGAACAGGTTTCTCCACCAAAGAGAACCAGTGGCAGAGAAGGAGGCCAAGGAAGTCCTCTTTGACCAAGTCCCAAGCCTTGGAAGTCCAAGCCTTGACCTGAGTGTAAGGAAAAAACCTCTAGTGTCACTACTCCGAGGTCTCAGGACGTCAAGTCGATGGGTGGGCAAAGTGTTTCTGAGTGAAGAACCGTACCCAGAGAGATGTAGAAAAATACCAGTGTGTGTTTATCGCATAAAGTAGCCACTAACTTCTTTTCATGTGTTAGGAACATTTTTGTCCTTAGGGGAACAGTCTGTATTTGAGATATATGCTTAATAAGTTGTCTGTCAGGACAGAAAGGTCTGTGGTTTGTATTACTTTGATGAAAAAGACTTTTTTTTTTTACATATTCCAGCAATAAGTACCTAAAACAAAACACATCCGTGTTTTAAGTGAACTCTCCTATAGCAGTGGGTCTGGCTGAAAATAATAATGAGTGTGAAATATTTAAGCCCAGAACGATCATATAGAAAGAAAAGCAAGAAGAAAAATGAAGCTTTTTAATCAGTCACGTATTAAGCTGGAAAGATGCAATATAACAGGCAACTCAATAGGTGAGGTGAGGAGATCCACAGGATATCAAATTTACAGTACCAAGATCAAAATCTCTTACTGAGTCATTTTCAAGAGCTGGAGAAAGAAAATCTTTGTTGTTCTTCTCAGAGATCCAACTCCTTGCAGTCATCTTTATAAAGGAAAAAGACTTTTTTTATTGTCTTTATACACATAACGCCTTGAAGGCTACAAACGAGACAAAGTTCATGGCTGCAGGGCTTTCACTGAGTAATGAGAACAGACAACTGATTATGTTCTCTCATAGAGTCATAGAATGGTTCGGGTTGGAAGGGACCTGAAAGATCATCCCGTTCCAGCCCCCTGCCCTGGGCAGGGACACCTCCCACCAGACCAGGTTGCTCCAAGCCCCATCCAGCCTGGCCTTGAACCCCTCCAGGGATGGGGCAGCCACAGCTTCTCAGGGTAACCTGGGCCAGGGTCTCACCACCCTCACAGCAAAGGATTTCTTTCTGGTATCTAATCTAAATTTCCCTTTCAGTTTAAAACCATTCCTCCTCGTTGTATGGTTCCGCTCCTGGATCAAGAGTCCCTTCCCCATCTCTCCTGGAGCCCCTTTAGGGACTTGAAGAGGCTCTAAGATCTCCCTGGAGCATTCTCTTCTCCAGACTGAACAACCCCAATTCTCTCAATCATCTGTTGAAGGTTGAAGGAGGTTATTATTTGACTTCCCCCCCCCACACCCATGCTGTTGTCTCTGTGCTCATCTGTAGGCATACAGACGAGCTTTTTAACATGTAACCTAGCATTTTACTTCTTTCAAGAGAAAATGAGAAGAGGAATAGCTGGCAGCCACTGTTCCAGATGTCAGAAGACTAAATGTCTAATAGAGATTGAACTAATTCACATGTCAGAAAACTACCTACCAATATACAGCAAGAGCATAGAAAGAATCCGTTGTGAAGTCTCCAGGCTGAATGAAAGTATAGACAGTGTAGGCAAAGCGTGGTTATTTAGATGGCCACTGAGCAGTCTTCAACAGCTCAGCGAGTATTTCACAGCATTTTTTGTCTGGTTTGAGACCTTGAGGAATAATTGTCTTTGCGTGTCAGGTCAGAGCTCGATCATGCGTATCCCAAGTTTAGATCTTACATATCAGACAGATAGATCTGAGGGGCCTTTGTACAAGTTTTCTGCACTTCAATGAAGCCTGCACTAATGGAAAAGATGATTGAAGGAGTCATCATAATAAGTTAATCAGTCTCTTTCATTTATTCACTTGTGCTTTGGCTAAAATTTTAGCAGGAGCTACCATTAATTCCTTATGAGATTGCCATAATAATATCCTCTGAGTGTTATATTTACATACAACTAAATCAAAGTGCCAAAAGACTTCCTTGTTTTTAAATAAGAGTAAGACTTGATCGCTAAAGTTTGTGATTCAGGGACTCACAGGAACGTTTGGGAGAGGCACTTCCTCCTCTTGGACAACATCCAAACCCCACAGATGTGTTTGAGACATGCACTGTTCAACATCTTCACTAGAGAGGCTGGAAAATCAGCGAGCAAAGACAAGTGATGCTGAGAAGGGCAAAATAATGTAACATGGGGAAAAAATAATCCTGCCTGTGAATGCACAATGAAAATAACAAAAAACCACCCTTATTTTAGACCCACTGGGGACACTGTTCTGTGAAAACAACCTCAGACAAAAAAGCAGACAAAAGATGGCATATGGAAATCAAGGCAGAAGGCAGCATTGTTTAACTTTGTAAATTCCCATATCCTACATCCTGTGAGAAGGTCAAACCTGCCTCAGAAATTATATGGTAGAACTAAAAAACATTAAGGAAAACAAAGAGTGTCATCAGGGTCTGGCTGAAGCCTCTTTTAGACACAAGATACCCTGCACTTCAGCTACCAAAAGAGCTGAGGTGGTGCTTGAGGCTTCCTCTTTGTACCAAGCAGAGACAACTGAAGAGAAAGGTAAGGGAAAGCAAGGCAGATTCAGGAGAAAACTCTTACTACAGGAGATGACACATTTCTAACCACAGTTTTGCTCAGTCTGATTGCAAGGCTGGAGCACCTCTCCATGAGGGAGCTGGGGTTCTTCAGCCTGGAGAAGAGAAGGCTCCAAGGAGACCTTAGAGCAGCCTTCCAGTATCTGCAGGGAGCTACAGGAGAGCTGGGGAGGGACTCTTTCTTTGTCAGGGAGTGGTGTGACAGGACAAGGGGTAATGGCATTGCATTGGAAGAGGGGAGACTGAGATTAGATACCAGAAAGAAATTCTTTAGAGGGTGGTGAGACACTGGCCCAGGTTGCCCAGGGAAGTAGTGGATGCTCCATCCCTGGCAATGTTTAAGTCCAGGCTGGATGGTGCGTTGAGCATCCTGGCCTGGTGGGAGGTGTCCCTGCCCAGGGCAGAGGGGTTGGAACTGGATGATCTTTATGGTCCCTTCCAACTCTAACCATTCTATGATTCTACAATTACACTGTGCCCGAAAATCCCAAGGAAACATTTCTGACACTTTTCTTGCCTCTAGTTGTACTGAAGAATGCTGATTTCTCAGCCCTGCTTCTGCATAATGTGGAGAAGAATTCAAACTCTTGGCTCCTCTGCCTGTTCTCTGGCCAGAACTCCTTAAGTTGCAGCTAAAAATGGACACTGAGCTGCACAATAAAAGGAAGCCTCACCACCCGTCTCTCAGAGCAGGGACCCAAGGAAGGGGGTTTCTGGAGCTGGTAGACTGCTTAGAAAAATTGAGGGCTCAGTTCCTGATGCTCTGGGTTATTAGATGGGTTCCTATGCATACAGCAGAATGGTATATTTGGAAAAAAAAAATCATCCTGCAATTTCCCAGAACCGAGGACTCAAGGGTATTATAAGGAAAGAAGGCTCACACACATCTCTGTATTATTCCTCATCTCTACACAATTAGAGGGCATTACCTTTCATTTATGAAGGAAGGATTTTATCTCTCCTGTCTTTAATTAAATCACAGGCCTTCTCACTAGTTCATAAATTGGAGCTGCTATAACTCAGCTCCCACAGAAAACAGTTGGAAGTCAACACCCTGTAGGATACTTTGGCCCAACTAGTCTTTTAAACGGCAATATTTATTTCAATTAAATAAGAGTTAGTAGTACGGGGAGTTTTACAGTTAGCTGTAGGAACAGTGAACTGATTTCTGCCTAAATGACAGGTTTCAGTCACACTTCAGTTACAGTTCGCAGATTATTCTGGTAGTTTTTGTCAGCAGATATAATTGAGTTCCTTTAATCAGACCTGGGATAAGATCCTAAAGGGATTCCACCAGACTTTTTCTAAACTTCATGGTTGATAGTTCATTTAATAGTCGGAAGTTCTTCTTGTTCTTTCAACTTCCATTACATATGGGAATTTTGCCTGGGTAATGTATGTGAATTAAACCCTTGAACTGGCTAGAGATAATCCTGCTGAAAGGATAAGAGTGCAGACCCATCGTTTAAAAAGTCAGTAGAAAGAACGATGCAGTGTGGTGTGTTCCTAAGCAGAGGAGCAACACTGGGGTTTGCATTGATGCAGGGTAGTTTCATAAGAGAAAAAGTGGAGATTTTAAAAGCTTTTCAACTAATCCTAAGCATTCTTTTCAGTTGTTTGAAAAGTTGAAGTTTTCCCACCCACCTTTTTCAAACCTGGGCTTCATGCCTCCCCTTTCAAAATATCTCGTGTATGCCTAAAAAAAACCCCCAAACCCACTTATGAAATTGAAAATTATGAGAAAAGAATACATAAAAAAAGGAGTGTCAATACTGGTGAGGAAAATGATACAGTCTCTCGGAGATTTCCTCAATGTAGCTCTTTATCTGAGTGACCTCCGATTATCCACATGAGCACTTCTAGGTCTTGAAGGAAACTTTTAGGGCTAAAAGAAGCTCGCTTGGCAGAGAGGCTGGAGTTCAGATCCATTCCACAGAACCAGACAGCCCCACAGAAAGCTGGGAAGGCCCTATGAAAGGCCAGTCGGGGCAGGAGTGGGACTGAGGAGGTGGCTTTCTTCCCCCTGGCCACAGTAGCCCACCTTAGGCCAACAGTGATACCTGAGATGGCTCCTGCTGCTGCTGGGGAAGAGGTATGACCAGATCCCATTCTCCCAAGAAAGAGAGGCATAGGGATTTGGGAAGGGACTTGGCAAACAGCCCAGCAATAAAGAAGGTAGAGAAAAAATGCTTTTTTTCCCTTCAGTTAGTCAGCATCTGGCAGAGGCAGGGCAGGGTGCCTGCCTGAAGGACAGCTGATGTTTAGCACCAACCACGTCTTTGAGTGTCTGGACACTTATTTCATGACGTTTTGATCAAAAAGAAACAATAGACAAATAAATACATTTCTATTGCCTGACCTCTGTGAGCGGCTTAACAGCTTGTTTTCCCAGTCTCACAGCATATAAGAAGATGTTTCATGAATTTAATTTTCCCTTGAAATGCTGAAATTCAGTGCGAGGCAATCTCTCAGCATAACTGCCAAGACCTCCTGCCCCGGGTGAAATAATTCTTTCTCTGTTCCCTGTGTTTTACCACTTTTCACCACCACAAAGCAGACCCGAGGCTTCACTAGCCCCAGTTGGTTGCCCAAACTGTATGGCACCCAGTGTTCCCGTGTTCCCATGTCACATCGTCCACCACAGCACCCATCTCATGGGTGCTGCCCCATGTTGTGGATGCCCTGTGGCGGTGTCAAGAGGGACTATCAAGTGGATGTGGGAGCAGAAGAGAGACTGTTGGTTTTGACCTGCTATGTGTCCCTGAGTAACTCTGTGCCTCAGATCGCCCCTGTTGAAGACGACAATAATACCAGTCATCTTCCTTTGGGGAAATAAGCATTATTATTATCATCATCCTATACTTTTCAGAACATGTTTGTGTCAGTCCTAGGAGAGCCAATTCCCAAGGGAGTAGGAATTCATCAGAGTACTCACATGATTTATCCCTGAGTGTTTCAGAAACAAAAAAATGATGATGGTTGCATCTCTTCACCCCATCAGGAAACATGGATACAGTATGACAGACAGGATTTTTAATCCTTTTGGCTTTCAGAGGATGTTCTTTTCTGGCCTGTTGCAGGCCAGACCTGAAGGTTCAGAATGCACAATGCTCTTTTCAGTTCCTGCCACGTTCCTTTTCTGCATGCATCAAAGTGAATTCTCTGCTGCGAGCTACCTTTTTCCGTGTTTCAGGATGCAGGGCAAAAGGATGTGGAGAGGAGCTGGTTATAGACAGTTATAGCAGCTGGTTATAGAATAGTTTGGGTTGGAAGAAACCTTTAAAGGTCATCTAGTCCATTCCTCCCCCTACCACCCCCCCACGCCCAAATGAGCAGGTACATTTTCAACTATATCAGGTGGCTCAGAGCCCCATCCAACATGACCGTGAGTGTTTCCAGGGATGGGGCATTGACTACCTCCCTGGACAACCTGGGAGGGAGATTTCACCACCCACCCTCATCATAAAAAATTTCTTCTTTCTGCCTGGTCTAAACCTTTCATGTTTTAGTTTAAAGCCATAACTCCTTGTCCTATCACAACAGGCCATCTTTCTTATAAGCTCCGTTTAAGTACTGAAAGACCCCTGAGCCTTCTCTTCTCCAAGCTGGGTAACCAGAACCCTTTCATTCTGTCCTCATAGAAGAGGACTTGATATAGTAGAATAAAATCCATGCAACCAAAAAGCATGCAGCTAGATCTGCATTACTCAAATTCTTACCTATTTGTATTCATTCAGAATAAGACTAATGGAGGTAAAAAGAAATAGCACCTATAACATTTCCAGTATTCCATGGTTTACATATGTTCACCAGGCAGGCTGAAGATATAGAGTGGCAATCTTCATCATGGAAGCTTTGGGAGGAGAGGTGGGGAGAGAGTAAAGTAATTCCTTGTTCCTCAGTATTGTGTGGCAGCACTCACAAGCAAAGAGGAGGAAAAGCTTTTTTCCAGAGATGAGACATTCTGCTTTGAGATGAGTCAGAAAGGGGTCCTCAGCCTTTGTCCTGTACTCTTTCATGCCCAAGTGTGGGGAAGGAAGGCCTGTGGCAGACGCAAGAGCTCTAATGACAACATCATCCCGTCTTAACTCAATAGCGGCACATAAATTTCCAGCTAAATCTCAGAGAAAATGAGGTCCAGCATAGCTGCTGTTGAATTCAGTCAGGGAGAACACATATTGTTAAGTGTAATTTCAATGATGCCATTGTCATTTTGTCTTTTCTAACTTTATTCCGTGACTGGAAACCCATGTTTCTCAAATAACTTCCTTTTAACCTGTAATCTTGTCTAGCAGTAAATCTGGCTAGTCATCTGACATATAGCAAAGCATTCCTTATCCTCTGCTCGGTACAAATCTTAAAACTGTGGCACTGGACACCTTGAAAAATTGCTGAGTTATCCAGTACATTACGTTTCTGTTATCTAAGGAGCAGGAGGATAAATCCCCATAGGTGTTCCATGGCAGTTTATCACAAGATTAAGGAGAGGAAGAAATGTCTTCTCGGGACCAGTGATGACTCGTGACATTCTCTGACAGGCAGTAAAAAGCTGGGAGTGTGACTACTTGGTGGGCTCCTTAATGCCTTTTAACTGAGACCAGACACAGCAGCAACCTGTAACTTTGGGGTAATGTTCCATTTGGGTGTAACAGTGCACACGACCTCAGCTTTGAGAAATGCCGTAGGAGTGATAATGTCACCTTTGATCTCTATATGCCTTCCTTCTCTCCAAGGCTTTATTTATTATGGATGCAAAACCTCTTGGTATGTCCAGTCCTCTTCTGTATGTTATCAGAGAGATTTGCCCAGCTGGGGACCAAATTTCAAGTGGAAATTTTAAGGGTCACAGTAGCATAAGGCCAAAGGTCCACACATTGAAATGCTGGTGATTTGGCGTGCCAGTTTTTGCAGGCGGTAGTGATGACAGAGTGTTATTTTAATCCCTTTGGCTACACAATGTGCATGGCCACGTCCCCTTTGTCAGTGCCCTCTTGGGAAGAGCCAAACTCATGAATCTGGAGCCACAGAAAGAAGCCAAAAGGTCTTTCCATTCTCACTGACAGAAGAGCAGTGTTTAGTAACAACCTGTGCAGAATATGAGGCTTGAGAGAAATGAAAAAGAATATATTTTCTATCTTTTGGTAAAGGAAAAAAGAATAAATGACAGTTTAAAGAATCATTCAGGATGTTATCTGAAAATAATTGCTTGGAAAACAACATATTGCAGCCAGACTACAGACACACACCAGAACCAAAAGAGGAAACATTTTATCAGTGAGTAAAACATCTTGGTTTGGAATTCATTGATAGCACTCAGATTTTGCTAGCGGCTACACCTCTCCTCAAAAACTATGATAGGAGAATAAAAAAGTCTATCATGAAGAATTCATGTTATAGAAGAGCATGATACAGACAGGAAAGGGTGACAACATTTCCCTGAATGTACCTCTGCCCATGAATCAAACTCTGAGTAGGTGCAGGCAACAGATGGCTTATACAATTTTGTTACTTTTTTTTTAGTACCAATATTTAGAGTTTACTGTTTTTCTGATCTCTCTTTGATTACTTTTAACCCTGGCCAGTCCTTTCTTTCTGTCTCTATGCGATCCTTAAATTAAATCATCCTTTAATTCAATTTTATTTAAAACAATGCCTATTAATAAAGAACCCTCTTTAGGTTGAGTTCTTGCTTTTCTTTTATATATATATATGTATATTTCATTTTCCATATAATATAAGATTATTTTAACATTATGTCTCATGCTTGTGTTCACCATTTGGTTTTGTAATTACCAGCTAGAGGAACTCCCACTGAGTCAATGGAAGGCTGGATTTGTATCACTGGAAAGACACCATGTGCTTAAACCAGGGAAAATGCTAAAAGCTTGTAGCTGGTGGAGGGGAATGGAGGCCTGGTGAATGAAATGAATTTGTTCCAGTGAAGACAAATAATTGAGAAGACTTAAAGTGTGGGACAATCTGATAATTATTGGCTCTGGGAGAGGTCTGGACCTCTATACCCCAAGGAGTTGAACGGGACAGCTTGAACGTGCCATACAGTAGAAAAGCGTGATCAAGAGAAAACTTGTCCCAGTTCTAGCAGAAAGGCTGCCCCTTCTTGCACAGTGTTCTAGGGTGGAGACTTTAGTCCTAAACCAGGTTTTAAGTACGTAGATACATCATAATCCTATTGAGGTTAGTGGTGAAAGTCTAATTCACTTGTGTGGTACAAAGCAGGCTCCTCAGGTAAGAACATGTCTGAGTCTTCTTTGGGCAACACCAAGGAGATATGTACCACAGCTGGAAATGTCAGGCATATGGGGTTTTGAGATTAGATTTTATCTAATCTTATAAGTGCTTATAAATATCTAAAGGGTGGCTGTCAAGAGGATGGAGTCAGGCTCCTCTCAGCGGTGGCTGGTGACAGGACATGGACAACGAGCACAAGCTGGAACATGGGAAGCTCTGTCTGAACACGAGGAAAAATCTTCTTTGCTGTGAGGGTGGCAGAGCCCTGGCAGAGGCTGCCCAGAGAGGTGGTGGAGTCTCCATCTCTGGAGACATTCCAAACCCACCTGGAGATGTTCCTGTGGGACCTGCTCTGTGTGACTCTGCTTTGGCAGGGGGTTGGACTGGATGATCTCCAGAGGTCCCTTCCAACCCCATGGAATTCTGTGATCAGCAAATTTAGCCTATGACTAGCTTATTGAAGCATTTGTATCACTCAATCTTCATCACAGCCTTTGGCTTGGCCAGTCTGATATCACATGGCTTGTAGTTGGGTGGAACAGAGGATTCCACACTTCAGCCTGCAGAAAAGACAGAGCAAGCTGGGGTCTGACATTCAGTTGCTAGCATCCTGGCTGCAGATATCAATGGAAAATTGAAATTGATATATTTAGGCAGGGTGGGGAGGGAGAAATTTGAGGTAAGGTTGTTTTTACACGAACGTGGCCTTTAAATGTGAAAATACAGTAAACGAGAGAGGGTGAATCAGTCACAAAAGCTTGCAAGGGCTCTGAGCAGCTTCTGTTTGTTGTTGCAGCATACAAGGAGAAGAATGGCATAGTCAAAACAATGAGCTGAGCAAACTAACTTTGCAGCTGACAGGCCAGAAGCAATGCAAGACAGCATTTGTCAAAGCTGGAGAAAAGAATATTGTGGGAAGCAAGTAAGGAGATAGTGAGTGATGTGGGTATAAGTTTTGGCTGTGAAGAAGTGTTATGCAGGGAGAACTGCAAGGTCGACAAGGGTAAGAAGGTCAAGTCTAAGATGATCCCCAGTCATAAGTCTCTGTGGCATTTCCCACAGTGGTAAAGCTGAAGGTGATGGGAAGAGAAACAGGATTTTGCTATGGACATGTTGCACTTAAGCTTAAAGTCAGAGCACTAAGAGGAGATGCCAGTGCAACAGGCTATTAGTTTAGTTTAACTTAAATGAGAGACATCTATGAATGGGTAATATATCTATTGTTCAATGACCTAGAGAGATGATAGATGATTTTTTTATTTACCAGTATGGCTTATTTATAGGCAAGAAGCATAGAGGGAATAAGATTGCAAAGCTTCTGCTAGGTCTTGGATCAAAGAGAAGATGAATGAGCACCTTCAGAGCTCTGCAACAGGAGTGACTGCAGAGGGAGGAGATCAAGATACAGAGAACAAGTAGGAATATTCCGCTGATGAGAAGGCAATAACAAGATGGGTTAAATACTAGTTTTGCCATTTGATCGAAAAAACAATTAGAGGCTGTTTTGAGAGGATTTTGAGAGGAGTACAAAAGGCACAAAATAACTTGTAGGGAAGAGGAATCTCATTTAGGTATTGTTGACAGCACTGGAAGATGGGTCACTAGTGATGAAACTGTTGATGGAAAGAGTGAATTTCACTAAAACGAAAGAGAAAAAAGCACAGAGACAAAAGCACTTTTCTTTTATCTGTCTTGTCCCTGTTGCACATATACTTGTTTGGCAAAGGTTTCTTTCCATACACATGAATGTCTCTTAAATGGAGATCTTAGATACTGCCTAATAGTAAGGCCACCAAAATCTGTTTCATACCTCAAGAAACTATCTACCTTCTACCCATATGTGCTATCATCTGCACAGAGTAGTCTCAAAGTTAAAAAAGAAATATATTCCAATTCCATTTCACTTTTTTCAAAATAAATATTTAGTCTCTCAAATTCTCTTATATCAGTTCACCAGTGACATCTTCTAGATGTGGCCTTAATGATGGGTGATGGACACACTGCAGTAGCACCATAGGATCAAAGACATGAAACTTCAAGCGATACTAGAGCTGTGAAGTGAGAGCACTGTGGATTTCAATATATTCAGTGACAGCCCTGTGGCCTGTTTTGCCCTGAGAGAACTTTTTCCTGTCTCTGCCAGTCTCTTACCTGTGAGAGCTAGGTCAGAAGGGCCTCTGTGTTCCATGGGGCTATGAGCAAAGGCTGCAAACTGGCCATGCTTCCCTTTGCTCCTTGTCTGAGAGCACACCTCCCTCTCCTCCACAGAGAGCCAGACACACTGCAGAGGAGCAGGACACCGAAGGTAAGCAGCTTGTTCTGGGATAGGTATCACGGTTCAGGCCGATTTGGCCAATGACAAGATGAGAGATGTTCTCCTCCATCACTCTCTCCAAGGAGAGAGAGAAGAGAGATAAACAGAATTACAAGTTTAGGAAAAATCTAAACTACTTTAATGACATATTAATAATAAGATAAAAGGAAATAATGGAATAGATGCAATATATACAAACCTACACAACCCTGTATCAAGATCCCAGGGAGATGTCACTGGCAGGCACTGGGGAAGTTCCAGAATGGTCTCAGTAACTTGGATTCCAGAACATGTTGATGGGGATCTAAGGTAGAGGAACTGACAGCATCTTCCTCAAACATCCATCATTGAAGAAAAGACACCACAGAAAAAGAGTCCTTGAAGAGGAGCCAACATGACCCCTTTGAATCCTCAGCTTTTATACTGGGCATGGCAGATGGGATGGAATACCCTATTAGTCAATTTGTGTCACCTGTGTTGCTCCTCCCCACAGGTGTGACCCCCAGTCAGATCAGGTTTGGTGGGGAAGCTGCGTGAAACCCTACTCATTGCTTGATCAGAAAGTTCAGCAGCGTCAGGAAAGTTGCAATACTTTTTTTCTTCTCTTTGTATTGAAGTCGTGAAAGAATGAGATGTTTTTCTGTCCTGAATCACTAGCTCAGTGCTTCTCAGCTGTTTGGGTTTTGGGGCTTTTTTTTTTTTTTTTTTGGTGTGTGAACACACTACAAATTTTCTAGTTAATGTATACTGAGTTTAAACCTATTGGCAACAAGCCTGCCTTTCTTAAGTATTTTTTTTTTGTGAAACCCTTAGAAGTAATCACCACAGCTACAGGGATATATGGCTGAAGAGCACTAGCCTGTACAAAAAGGTGGTGTTCCCCTTGCAGCTCCTGCCCGCAGAGGAGGTGAAGCTGTTGTGCTTTCTCTTTGGGGATGTCAGCTGCATCTGCTGGGACTGGCAACACGGACCTAACAGCATGATCACCTGGACCACAGGTGACCTGGATGGAAAGGTCACCAGATAGTGCATATTCCTGTAACATCCCTGGGGAGGACTGCAACCTGGACCACTGTGTCTTCATAGGGGTGAGAGCAGGATTCATCATGCACCCTCTTCCACCACCATTGCTAAACACAATCTGGCATCCTGCCTGGTGTCCAAGTGTGCTGTGAGTACGTGAGGAGGAACAATGAAGTGAGTTGGAAACTGGACACCAGCTCCCTATGTTACATTAACTCTGGCCCAAACTGAACTACAAAGAGCAACTGGCATCCTAAATCAATTCGTCAATCTTTTAATAACCAACTCCCTGCACATATATCCCTGGAACCTTCCAAGGTCAGGTTGGACGGGGCTCTGAGCAACTTGATCTAGTTAAAGATGTCCCTGCTCATTGCAGGTTGGACTAGACTGCCTTTAAAGGTCCCTTCCCACCCCAACTATTCTGTGATACTGTGACTCTACATCTCTCTTCTACAGAAACATAAATGGCCCAATCCTGTTTCTAAGTTAAATGAACAGGAGCTGTTGTGTTTCTGTTTCACCAGAACAAACCAAGTTTATAGATTATAATTGATAATATTTGAAGCATCATTAGCAGACGGTAGAGCTATAAACCAGATTTAGAGGGATTAAAATACTGGTTTTGAAGAACCTATCTTTCAGGCCAAATATTTTATAAGTATGGATTTTGAATTACTGGATTGTCTGATCCTGTGTGTTCTTTTGGCCCTCAGGTCCTGTGCTTCTGGATCTAGACACAAGACTTTATACCTGGGCTTTGTTTTAATTTTTTTTTTTTTCCCCACTGTGATTTTTCTTTCAAACAGAGATTGATCATGGAGAGGCTATGACTTGCTGTCAGGGCACTCAGACATTTCTCTTGGGGATCTTCTTGAAGCACTGTAGGAAGTACTGCTCTCAGGTGAAGCTGACTCCTCCAAAATTAAGATGCCACAACAGATGAAGTGAGTGCTTGTTTCAGCAGAAGCCATCTGGGTCAGCTTAAATCACCAAGGAAGGTTATTCTTAAACCAGTTATTTAGGAGGACACCTGCCCAGGCCCCAGGGGTATGTGCTTAGGCTCATTTTTAATTTAAATTGTTTTGAAGGAGAGCTAATCAGAATCTGAAAATATTTGGTGGTGATTAAATTTAGAATTCATGGATAATTAGCCGGGGGGGGGAAAAAAAAAGCTATCTGCAGATGCTGATTTCAGCATGTGTCATTCAGCTCCAAAGGCACATCTTTTCTATAGTCTTCAGAGCTGCTTTCCTGGGGTTGTTATACCATATTTTGGGAAGACACTGCCTGAGCACAAAGTTTTGTAGGTAAAGATAAGACAGAACATCAAGACTCATCCTTAGACATATCTCTTATTCCTCTGACCTTGTGGAGTCACCTCTGGAGAGCTATTCAACTTTTCAGAAATCCATTCCCAGGTAGAAAAGAGCAGTTCCTCCTGGGGGTTCTGCTGTGCTCCAAGAAACTTTTGTCAAGTTCCTGAATAGCGGGGAAGTTCCTAATTGCTTTTAACCATCTCTGTCCTCCTCCCCTGCTTTGCCACCTTTTGTCTGCTTCTGACATATTCTGAAGAGCCTCTCGCCTCTCAGAGGAAGCACTGGAGCTGATACAAAGATCTCCACCGACAGTACTATTTGCCGTGTACATTCTTTATTGATCTTAACCTGAAGGACCAAGCTACACATTCTCAAGCTCTGCCTCCTGAAATCCTAGCTCTTAGCTATTTATATAACTACACATAAAGAGTCACAGTTCCTCTTTCCTGCCCTCACTGTGAATGGTTGTACTTTTTTATTTAGGTGGGGTGCAGTTCTGACTGTATCATGGTCAGCAAGTAGCACTACGGGGGATGAACTGCTGTTCCAATGGGCTTTGTAGCAATCTGTGTAGCAGGTACAGGGGCTGTGGGGCAAACCAGCCCCACTTTGAAGCTGCTGAGCCTTTACACCACTTTGGTCTTCCCTCTGGAAGCCGCTGCTTTGTGTCTCTGTTGGAAGGTGTTGGCAGCATTGCCTTCACCAGGAGAACAAATCAAATGCATACAGCTTTTTAAACAAGGTACATCCATATCCCAGATTCATATGGCACTTAAGAAAGTAAGGTATCAATAAATTACCAAAATAAGCACGATTGTCCTGTCTGATACAGAAGAAAAAGGGGTTAATCCTCTTTTAAGGTGAAGGCAAATTCTCTTTGGTTATATGGGCCAAGGAGGGACTAATTCTGTCTGGAAGACTGCCTGGGCGTCAAAAGCAGGGTGAAGAACTGATGAAAAAAATCAGACAAGAGCTGCATAAATGGTTTCAGATCTGCAAAAGCAGGCTTTTTTAATGAGAAACTAGGGATGCTTGATACATATTCAATCACCAGCTCTAGGCTCATTAGTCGAGTAGGCAGACGCTAATTTTGACATCCCAAGGCTGAGTGAGCGGAGCCTGGTTTCTTCCAACTGGAAAGTTAGGCGGAGCCGGAGCTGCAAAAGCGAGGCAGGTCTGGATTTTGGGCATGCTGCCTCTCCTGCTCCTGGGGGACAGGAGGGATGGGGCTGATGGCTGCTGCTCAAGAAAGGGGCTTTTGCCTCATCTGAGAAATATTTGTTATCCAACAAATCTCAGGAGAGGCAAAAACCCGGTGGTTTTACATGATCCCAGACACCCAAATGCTAATGTCTGTGATGGTGTTGCCTTTTTGGTGACCTTCTCTGTGTTACCCTCAGAAATGACTTAATCTGTCTGAGTCTCTGAGGACATCCCTACAATTCTGAAAGGGACCAGGGTGGTACCCAGGTCTTCCAACACAGAGCTGGGATACGGCCAGGGCATGCCCAGTGGAGCAGGCCTGCAGCACACCCTGAAAAGTGAGCTATTCCTATGGCATATACTTACTTTTTTCTCCCCTGGGACAAAGTGTTATCTCTTATAAGAAATTTCTCCTTTGAAATATTCTAGGGACCCCAGACAGATCTAATCATTCTCCCTGAAACTTATTCTTTTGCTTCATTATCTAAGAGACCATCTGATCATTCTTCTCAATTGAAATAAGTGTTTTCACTTCAGCTCCTTGGAGATGCAAATGTCTCTTGCTAGAGCAAAGCCCTTGACTAGATAATTAATAACTCTTTTCTTCTCTGAGTGGGGAAAGATATCCCTGTTTCTCCTCATTTTTTTGATAGGACTTGGGATAACGGTTTTAAACTGAGAGGAAGATTTAGATGAGATTTTAGGAAGAAATTCTTCCTGTGAGGGTGGTGAGAGCCTGGCCCAGGTTGCCCAGAGAAGCTGTGGCTGCCCCATCCCTGGAGGGGTTCAAGGCCAGGCTGGATGGGGCTTGGAGCAACATGGTCTGGTGAGAGGTGTCCCTGCCCGGGGCAGGGGCGTTGGAACTGGATAATCTTTCAGGTCCCTTCCAACTCTCACTATTCTATGATTATATGACTCTGACATGGCAAAATGTGTCTTGAACTTACTTTATATTCTCTAACACTAGGTATATGCCAAACACATCCCATACAAATATCTAAACATGATAACTAGGCTCTTGACCTAAAGCAGGCACAATGGTGATTAATCATTTTGAGGTGATGGGACCCCAACAAGCTTCTACTGAGCATGTGTAGCAGTTTCCCATAGCACAGTTACATCCAAGGAGGACAGAGAGTGGTGACGAACTCAAAAGATTATGATATATCAGTGGCTCTGTGAAGGTAGGCAATTAGCTATTGTTGTGGCAACATAAAGAGAGTGGAAAATTCAGAAATAAAATTATATCCTTATGTAAAACATATCCATTCTCAGCAAACAATATTATAGCATCTTACAAAGCTTTGTTAGCTGTGAAAATTCCAGGTGAGTATAGAAGCAGCTACTCCTCTGAAAGAGCTTTGGTGTAAACTGTGTACTTTATGTCAGATCTTTTATTCTTGTCTCATACAGAGGTGTTTTTCAGAATTAGCAAGCCTGCAATTCAGTAAATGTGTAACTGGAATCATCACACTGAATAGTGCTTATTGTTAATACAGTTGCTGTGGGTATTTTGTGCTGGGAGTTTAGTGACATCGTTAAGAGCTTTGTACCACCATCTATGTGCTCTTTCTGTCTTCATGGTATTGTTGTAGGGAAGTTCAGATTACTAAAGGAATATTAAGATTCTGTTGGGGTTTTTTTCTGCATCAGTGGACAAAATAGATCCTGCCTTAACAAATTGTGTACCCTAGCACACCAGCATTCATCTGCGCTGGTTTTGGATAACAAATTACCATCACCTCAGGTTTCTCTGGAACTTTCCTAAGCCAAAGGCTCTTAACTTATTTCTTTGTAGTCTTACCAGACTCTCCTGCAACGTAGGCAGCACAGTGACAGAAATCTTAAAGAAAGTCTTTGTTCTTCACAAAATGCTGAAGTGATTTCTGCATGAAGTAGCAGAACCACGAAGCTGGAGTCCCCATGTGGTACCAGGGACAACCCCAATTATAAGCCATGGTTGCCAAAGAGTGGTGGCCCACCTGTCCCTGTCACCCTATGCTTAAGCTTTACATTTCAGCATACAAACATCTTGTAAAAGTATGATACAGCTGCCTAATTACTAAGCACGGTGCGTATTTTGAAAGGCTGAGTCTTGTGGAGCTATAAAAGACCCATTGACATTTTTTGTCCT
The DNA here is from genome assembly GCA_013400055.1 of Nycticryphes semicollaris. Taxonomy (NCBI): domain Eukaryota; kingdom Metazoa; phylum Chordata; class Aves; order Charadriiformes; family Rostratulidae; genus Nycticryphes; species Nycticryphes semicollaris. Next base: position 474,292 of record VXBJ01002997.1, read on the forward strand.
TTCTGTTTTTTTGAAAGAGCAGCTAAATTCTGTTGACCTTTTTAATGCGATTGAATTAAAAAGTTTTAAAGCCCCAGAATTTGTTTTTTAAAGTCAATCAAAATTCTGGCATTTCAGTATATCTGGCATTTCAGTATCCTAATTTTCATCACCATCAAGATCAATACCATTGTCCATCTCTGTTTAGGGTATTTTATTTCCTCCAGAAGCTGACCTGAGTGTCAGAGATCTCTAGATCTCTGCCAAGCAAGATTTCAATAAGAAACATTGGAAAACATTTGCAGTGACTGATTACTAGATACCACTGATTTTGATGCAACTTCCCGACTTCATTTTTCTCCAGCCTTTCCCAGCAGCAGGTATGGGAGCTCATGGGCTTAATAGCAAACAGAAATTCTGTACCAGACAAGTTACCTGAGTTATTGAGTTTTTAGATGACATAATTCTGAGAGATGGTTTTCTGAAATAAAATGCCATCTGCTTCTACTTACTTTTCCCTGTTTTTTTCTCTAAGAAAACACTGAGAAAACGTGCTTCTGAAAGGTAGTTCCTTTGAGGCCTGTTATTTTCCTCCATCTCTCTAACAAGACAAGATATGAATTTGTTAGTGAGTTACCAGACAACTCAATACATGGGGCACCCAAGGTGTCAAATAAATGCACTTTCACTTGATACGTACTGATAGAGCTGAAAGTGTGAATTTTGAAGTCAGATTTACCAGAAGGCTACTGGGGCCACAGCCAGGAGCTGCTAACAGTTGTATTCCCAAATGATCTTCCCTGTTTTCTCCAAGGGAGACATATTCCCATTTTGTAACACCACAGTGTGCATTGTAGCCCCCTTATAGATGTGACAGGGGCTAAGATACGTCCTGGACAGAAAGAGTCAGAATGAAATGAGGCTGTCCAACTTTTCCATCTTCACACCAGAACAGGATCATTTCACAGCATTTCAACAATACTGGCTGGTAGCCAAAAGATACATACACCAAATCAGCATCAGGGTTTTAATAGCTCATAATATTTTAATGTTTTTTAATATATTAGTTTGTTATGCAGGTACTAAAGCATACCAACATTGTTCTCAATTAAGAAAGATATTCCCTGCAATTTGCTTTTTCCATACTCTGGAATTTTCTGGACTCTACTTTACTCCGAGGGGAAGATTTGATTTTCAAAGAGCTTTTGCTTTGTGTGCTTTCGGTTGAAAGAGAGCTGTAGTATCTGCTCAGGAATCAATAACTATGGGGCAATATTATCACATAAATACAAAGGGATCTGATTAGACAACGGTTGCCTAATCTACGGTGTAGTTCAAACTGCAACTAACACTATGGATGGCTGCAATTTAATAGATTGTGGTTCTGTGTTAGGTTTGAATAGCCGTAGGAAAGCTAGTGAATTTAAACTTATTCATCTCAACTTACCTCTTGATTACTGAAGTCTATTTTAAAGAATAATAATAATAATATAGTAATTGAAATTTGGAGTTTTTCCCAAGGACTGAAGGGCTTGCCTTTTAAAAAATCTCATGATAAAATTGACATCAGGTGCATTAGTTCAGAATTCAGAGCACAATGACAGCAAATTTCTATATTCCATAAAGTGGTTAAGGTCCTTTGATATTCTAATTCAAGTTAAAAATTAAGGGGCAGAACGTGTGTGAAATGCTAGATAATGTTCTCCTAAGTGTGAGTATGAATTTCATGTCCCTTATAACTGAGATGCTTGAGGTACAGGCTTCAAATTATGGAAGAATGTGCGTGGGAAGAGTAGTAGAATGCTCTGCTCTTGCTGTGATAAACTTATTTTATAGAAGAACTACACTCAGTGGGATGTTATGAGACATCCTGTGTGACACAACAGACCTTGTAAGTCCTTGGTTGCAGAGCTTGTCCCATGTTGGCTGTCCCTGTTTGCCAAGTATGGATGCCCAGGGCTGCTGGCCAGTTGGTGTCTCCAGACCTGGCTTGATGGAATCATTCTTCTTAAGAATAACTCAGCTTGTTGGGTCAAAGGACACTCTGTTGTCTAACCACTCAAGTGGAATATGGGCATTCAAGATCCAAGCTCACAGTGTTAAATATTTAATACCCACCATTGTGTTTTGATGCCAATTCAAGCCCTTGTTGCCAGGCTCAGCAGAAAGGCTGACAGCCAAATGGACGTGGAACTGGAAGTGTCCTCTTACGTCTGCAGATGGTCTGGCCAGTTCAAGGGTAAAGAACTTTGGTGAGGTTGAAAAGTTTATGCAGTCTCTACATCTGCTCTGGCTGTTTTGGCTAAAAGATTTCCAAATCCAGCTGCTGTCAACAGATTTTTGTCTTACTAAATCTACAGTGCTACTCCTGGAAAAGTGTATTTGTCATAGACAAAACTGAGTTTCTGGAAAACATTTATTAAAAAAGACTGACTACAGCTTTCAGTAGGCTTGACAAGACTTCATATTTCACTTTTCATCTTTACCAAGTGCATTAATAGCTTTTGAGGCTAAATGCTACAAGTGCTAGATATCTCCGCAGTGCATTCTAGGTGGAGAAAACAGAATTTTGTGGCTTTGGGTATGTGGCTGGTGATCAGGAGAAAAGCACAGTGAATAGGACTGTTTGAAAAAGCAGGAGTTTCCCCCCAATCCAAACGGATTCATGAAGAAGTTCATGATTGACCAGCTGAAATTCAAATTAAATTTTCATGGCCCAGCTGGCACGTCCCACTACATCCTAAATATTTGAAAGTGTTCCTGAAAATATCTTCAAATCCAGAAAACCCAAGAAATCAGCTCTCAGGCTGTATTAGTTCGTATGCATTTGTCACTACCACTTTCCACCAGTTCACCGTTTCTGCTGTTTGCCTGATCAGACACCACAAACCACCACCATGTGGGCAAATATCCAGCAATGAGCTGCAAAAAAGTGAACCATCTGCAAGTAACTTGGGCTCTGAAAATTTGTTTGTTCTCACTAGTTTATGAACACTTACAATCAGCAAAACTGAACTCAAATGACTAGATCCAAACCCCTCAAAAAGCCCAAAGTGTTTTTTTGTCAAAGCAGTGAAACAAGTGGCAAAAATTTACAATCTTTCCTAAAATCTTTTCCAAATACAATCACTGTGTAAAACTAATTAATGTTTTCACCCAGTGATTTTACCTGTTTCCAAGTAGCCACTTGCATCTTTCTGCTGTAGCTGTGTGACTTGGTGTGGCTGGTTGCCTGAGACAATTGAGAGAAATAAAAATAGCTTCAAGTAAAATACTATTTCCCAGCTGAACCCCACACGAGCTCTGCACGATCTTCCTTTCACTCAAATGAAGACAGTAATTTTTGCACATATTACTTTTTTCATTGGGAAGCAGGAGACTTGTTTAATGAGTTGCTGGAGGTGCAGCATCTTCAGGTTGAAAGCAAATTAAGCTGCTTTCTATAACGAGATGTAGGCTCGGTTTTGTGTGTGTAAAAGTGTTTACTTTATTGCCATCATTACACTATTTTTATATTTATATCCCAGGCCCTGCACCAACATAGTTCTTGGTACAGGCCAGCAAAGGTGACTCACTTGCTGTGGAGGCTGAGAACGTGGCTTCAAGGCCAGGCTGGATGGGGCTTGGAGCAACATGGTCCGGTGGGAGGTGTCCCTGGCCAGGGCAGGGGTGTTGCAACTAGATGATCTTTAAGGTCACTTCCAACTCAATTCTATGATTCTAACATGGGAACGTGCTCCTCTTCCCATATCACCCAGTATAGGGCCAAGATGCAGGATTTCTGGGCTGGGCATTGGGTCTCCATACAGAGAACATGAGAGAGATCTGGGAGTCGGGCAGCAGAACTGATGTTCCAAGCTGAGATGTTCCAAGCAGGTTTTTTCTAGGAGGGTGAGCAAGGCATGTGGGTGAGATGGTTTCCAGGGGAGGAGGGAGCTGCTTGCACCCGAGGTGAGTTATAGCGAATGATTTGAGCAGTTTGATAAACTGAACCAGCACAGTTTGCCTCCAGCATAATAGTCTGCAAGTGCTAGAGAGCAGCTGTTTCGTTTCATGTTCTTCAAACCAAGCAACCATCCCTGCAGAGAAGCAGGATTTCTCATGGCTTGGGACGAAGGTCTGGTTTTGTCTGCTCTCTATGGGAATAAGGAACATTTGCATCTTATTTTGACAATGAGCTCTGCCCAAAGAAGGTGCATAAAGTTTTCCATCTTTTCACCAAGGTTCTCAAAGCAGAGAAAAGAGCATGGCAGATCTGGTTGCAAACATGGATAAAAGAAATTCAGTGGACGTGCCCTGTGGGGCACACATTCAACTTTGCAGTGACATAATCATCGTTCTCATCTCACCCATCACACCTGGTGAGTTGTTGCGAGAGAGAAGACAAAGACATTTTGCTGAACAGGATTAAAAATGGTTTATGCCATAAGAGACTAAAGCAACCATCAAGGTTGTACTTGCATATTCCAACCACCACCTCCCTGACAGCCAGGTAGGACGTATTGTTTCTGTCCCTTGTTCTCAGTAACATCCTGCAGTTCTGAGGGGAAGGATCTGGGTGTCCTGGTAGAGAGTAAACTATCCATGAGCCAGCAATGTGCCCTGGTTGCCAAGAGGGCCAATAGAATTCTGGGTTGTGTAAGGAAGAGTGTGTGGCCAGTAGGTCAAGGGAGGTCATTCTCCCCCTCTACTTTGCACTGGTGAAGCCACTACTGGAATCCTGCCTCCAGTTCTGGGCTCCCCAGTTCAAGAGAGACAGGGAACTACTGGAGAGACTCCAGCATAGGGCAACAAAGATGATTAAGGGATTGGAACATCTCCCTTATGGGAAAAGGCTGAGAGAGATGGGACTCTTTAGCCTGGAGAAGAGAAGGCTGAGGGGAGACTTAATTCCTTTTTAACAAGTATCTGAAGGGTGAGTTGAAGGAGGACGGAGCCAGACTCTTTTCAGTAGTTCCCAGTGACAGGACGAAGGGCAACGGGCACAAGCTGGAACACAGGAAGTTCCATTCAAATATGAGGAGAAACTTGTTTGGGGTGAGGGTGGCAGAGCCCTGGCAGAGGCTGCCCAGGGGAGTTGTGGATTCTCCTTCTCTGGAGACCTTCAAGCCCCTCCTGGATGCAGTCGTGAATGATGTGCTCTGGGCAATCCTGCTTTAGCAGGAGAACTGGACTGGGTGAGCTCTAGAGGCCCCTTTCAGCTCTGACAATTCCCTGATTCCGTGATTCCCCACAGCAGCTTTTGAGAGGGCAGGCACCTTAACGGAAGCCTTGCAGAGGTTTTCCCTTCCTCAAGTCTTGCTGAGATAGATTAGGAATTCACTAGTATTCCAGTTGAGTGCATTTTATTCCTATTGTATTAGAATCCACTGTACAGAGTTGTGTTAGAGTGATTTCATTTTTTCAACAAACCTACTCACCATCTGCATTTGGCAAAACTCGTTGACATCAATCTTTGTTGCTTAGCAATAAATACTTGTGCTGACTCCAGTCACAAAGAATATTCATTACTTTGTCATTCAGACACTTCACACAGCTTTTATAGCTTCAGAAATCATTTATTTACTCTGGCCTTCTTGGAAGAGAGGGGGAAGAGCTGAAAAACAAACCTGTAGAATGAAAAGAAAGACACACACATCTTGAAAGGCATTGGACACAAATAGCGAAGAACCTGTAGTAGATACATAAGCTCCATGAAGAGGAGAAAAATACCTAAAAGAAAACAGTGCAATATTATTACTGTAAACTATTAAAGCAGTTATAGAGCTTTCCAGACATCAACAATCTTCAACACTATTAAAGTGTATGTTTTGTAACAGCATCAATGATCACATTCCATCAATACGTGTTAATTAGGAGGTACCAACCAGCAAGAATATCTGATATGAAAAATATACTTTGTGCTTAAGTTCTCTGTCTCTATGTCCTAATTTGAGCAAAATAGCTAAAAAAATATTACATTTCTGTAGAGTTCCATGGTATGTCTTGTTACTCATAACTTCAGAATTATTTGAATTTGTGAATAACTTTTATAGTTATTTTATAATTAGTATTAACTCGGAATTGAACTGTGTTGAAACCTTTGAGGAAAGTTTTTATCTATAGAAAGTTAGTAGAAAAAATGCTTAAACCTGCACAATTATAATTGCTTTGATCATTTAACAATCACTATGGCCCATTTGTGTTTAGATGTCTAATAGATATTAACCTTTTGAACTCAGAACAGAAAAAAAATTGCACTAGGAGGCTCCAAAAAGGCAAAATTAGAATTGAAAATGAAATGGGTCACTTGTTACAGAGCATGTTACATTTAATAGATGAAGAAGCTAACAAATGAATATGACAATGAGTCATCTGAAGTCAGAAAACAGCATACTGTTGGAATGTCAGATGATTTAGAAAACGCTTAGTTTTCGCCTTTATTTGTGGACACATTATGCAAAAGAAGTTGATCATTTTCTATGGGTAGCAGCAAAAATGCAGAAAAAATCGGAATGTATGATAGCAAATCTGTCATGGACAGAGCGTCCACTGCAAAACATACAAAATACTTGGCATATTTTTTCGGAAAGAGCAAAGTTCCCAAAGCTGAACTTTGTTCAGGCACTGAATTTGGGACTCAAAATCTCTTTTTGCTTTGAAGGTGATTACTTTGATTATGGTCTGCCGATAGAATTCTTCACTTTAAGTCTCAAGGAAAATAGTAATATAAGTAGTCAAGAACTATGAACCAGGCATTTAGAGTCAGGCTGCTGGTGATGTACAATGACCTTACCAGTTACTCCAGTCACATATAATGTGAGAGATTGTGCCTACACAGTGGATTGGGCATGTTTAAAGACCACCATTGCTGTGCACCCTACATGACCAGAATGAGAGATTGGGAAGTAATTCAAATCATTCAAGAAGTAATTCAAGTTTCCCTGCTTTGAAGGGGCAATGACACCACTCGGTGCAGTGCTGGTCTGAATGGCTTTGAGAAGGGTGAGATCATGTCACCCCAGCACTGAAATGCCAATTTTCAGCCCCAAAGGGCTATTTCTGCTCACCAGGATTCACCACGGAAATCCTTAAGGCAGCAAGGCCTTGCGTGGCCATGTCCAAGTGGTCCTTAAACCTTTATTGCTGTTTGAATGGACATTCAGTTCCAACACACACAGCCCTTAAGTGCTACAAACTTGAAAGTCTAACCCTCAGCCCTTCTGGAAATATCTCCTATTAAATACAGCGCTGAGCTGAAATAGAAAGTGAAACATACAGGGAGCTGTGCTGAAACAACAAGAGAAAACTTTTTGCTTCCATATGAAGGAGAAAAATTTAAAAGCAACTGGACAGAAGGAGGGAAAAAGCCTTAACCTAAAAAAATCACATTCTGACAAAAATAATTATTTGAAAGATGACAGATGAGACTCTGAGGACTCAGAGGTTGGGAATAAGAAGAAACCTAAGGCTCCTCTTTTGGCAAGGCGGATATTCTTCAATACCCAAGAGCATCTGTAAACGTTTTCTCAAGGAAAGTGCTGACTTTTCTAAAAATGCAGTCAATGTAGGAGGAACGGTGGATTCTCAGGGAATGACAGGTTAGGCTCTGTGCTCCTGACACATTGAAAGACCAATTGCCCTGATACAGGCTTGGAACAGCTCCATCTCTGCAGCACTGATTATATTGACATTTCCCTTTCCTCCTCTCCTCCTCCCCTCTCTCTCTCCAGGATGTGTTTTTCTCTTTGCCTGTTTCTAGTTGCTTTTTCCACTATTTTTGCATGGTAAAGGACGGGTCAAGCAGAAATATTAAATGCTCTTTTGATGAAGAAATATATGCCATGTTAAATTCTGAATCCTGCAATGCTTAGATGGCTCTGAAATCATGTAGAAAAATACCACCCAACTCAGTCCGAGATGGGACAGAAACTTTGTTTGTTTGTTTAATAGGCTGAGAAAGGTCAAATTGAATGGTCAAATTGAATAATCTAATGGCCTGATCTGGATTTCAAGGCTGCAAATAAGATTAATGAAATGCTTAGTGGGACCCCAAGTTGCGTTGACAGAGCTAATGCATTCCCTTTTTAGCCACCTGGAGAAAGGGGTACCATGCAAGTCCAAGGAGGCTGCAGTGGTCCCTCTCCCTCCCCAGGGCTCCTTGGTGCAAACTCACGGCACTAGGGAGTAGGTTGGGTCCTGATGGCCCCTCTTTTGGCCATAAACTTGTCATCTTGCCCACAGCTGAGCTCCTTGAGCAGGAAGCACCACCTTAGGGTACGATCATAGAATCATAGAATTGCCCAGGTTGTAAGGGGTCTTTAAGATCATCGAGCCCAACCATCAACCTAACACTGACAAAAACCATCACTAAACCATATCTCTAAGCTCTATGTCTGCCCATCTTTTAAATATCTCCAGGGATGACAATTTCACCACTTACCTGGGCCGGGAGCTGTAGGGGGTTCAAGTACTGGCAAGAAAAACAAGGAAGAGGCATCTCTACATGCAAGTAATGCCATCAGAGAATCATGTATGTAGCTTTTTTATGTTTCTAAGAGATAAATTATTCAATAAATATTTGCAGCACTCAATGGAATGAGCCTGTGAAACCAGGAGATCACATGCTACCTTTAGTAAAGATGTCAAATCAGGCACCACAAAGATGAAGTAAAAGGGGCTATCAGAAAATGGAGTTGATTAGCTGTCATTCCCTGACTATTTCGTTTCCATTATGTACTTAAATTTGTAATTTTTAGAGAGGTTCACATGGTCAGGTGCAGCACTAGAACAGCAGGAAAAGAATTTTGCCCCAGCTAAGGGTAAAGCTCTAAATTCAGCAGTTTATTTCCTCCTTGAGGGATACTTTTTCCATACTTGTATCAACAAGATGGATCAGTGACTCACTGCTTGCCAATGAAACTCACCCTACTTTTGCTCATTTCCCTAGAACTGAGACACTCAGAGTAAAAATAAATGTCTGCTCTCACCACTTCCTGTCCTGCTCTCAAAAAGAAATGTTTCAGGGATTTAATTTCTCATCCCTACCTTTCCCAATCTCTCTCTCTTTATTGATGGGAGTGTCCTGCAGCAGCAAATGGCCCTGTCATGTAAGCTGCAGTGTGCTAAGGACTTCTTCCAGCTAAAAATAGGTACCAGAGATATCTTCTAGTTTGTTCCTGTTGTTTTGTATTAAATTCCAAATGTCAAACATAATATAGAGCTTAGAATAAACTCAACCTTTTATGCCATTTAAATGCAACAAACTGCTTCTAACAGCCTGCTTTGCAAATGTATTTGAAACTCTACTAAGTATTCATGGTGTGGTTCATGTGTCCAGGCTTCAGAAGGAACTGGTGCCTCATGCCTCTGATGACTTGTTTTAGAGATTCATAGAATCATAGAATGGTTAGAGTTGGACAGGACCTTAAAGATCATCCAGTGCCACCCCCTGCCCTGGGCAGGGACACCTCCCACCAGACCAGGTTGCTCCAAGCCCCATCCAGCCTGGCCTTGAACCCCTCCAGGGATGGGGCAGCCACAGCTTCTCTGGGCAACCTGGGCCAGGCTCTCACCACCCTCACACCAAAGAAGTTCTTTCTGGGATCTCATCTTCATCTCCCCTATTTCAGTTTAAAAAGCTGTGGCTGTCCCATCCCTGGCGGTGTCCAAAGACAGGCTGGATGGGGCTTGGAGCAACCTGGTCTGGTGGGAGGTGTCCCTGCCCAGGGCAGGGGGTGGCACNTCACTTGAAAACCATTGCCCTTCATACCTATTGCTCTACTCCATCATAAAGGGGTCCCTTCCCCATCTCCTGGAGACCCCTCTAGGTACTGGAAGGCCATTATATGGTCTTCTACAGCCTTCTCTTCTCCAGGCTGAACAACTCCAACTCTCTCAGCTTGTCCTCGCAGCAGAGGTACTCTAAGCATCATTTTTGTGACACTCCTCTGGACTTGTTCCAAAAGGTCCATGTACTTCCTGTGTTGAGGACTCTAAGTCTAGACGCAGTGCTGGTGGGGTCTCAGGAGAGCAGAGTAGAGGGGTAGAATCACCTCCCATGACCTGCTGTTCATGCTGCTGGTGATGCAGCCCAGGGTGCAAGGGGCTTTCTGGGCTGCCAGAGCACACTGCCTGCTCATGTTGAGCTTTGCATTCACAAGCGCTCCCAAGTTCTTCTCAGGGCTGCTCTTCAGCCATTCTCCACCCAACCTATGGATTGCCATGTTCCAGGTGCAGGGCCCTGCACTTGGCTTGGTTGAACTTCATGAGGTTTGCGTGGGCCCACCTCTCAAGCTTGTCCAGGTCCCTCTGGACAGCATACCTTCCCTCCAGCGTGTCAACAGTGCCACAAAGCTCGGTGCTGTCAGCAAAGTTCCTGAGGGTGCTCTCTATCCCACTGTCCTTGTCTCCAAAAAAGATGTACCGGATCTGATAGTTGCCTTATGGAAGCACTTGGGTGGCCATCAAGAATGAGGCCACACTAAGATCAGTGGACGTACTCATCACCTTGGGTCTTCAGAAGGGAAATACCTTTGAGTTCATGGTTCGTTGCCCCAAAACCTCAGTGGGTTAATGGAAAACATTGTACATCGTTAGTGTCATTACCAGGGACGTTCAAATCCAAAATGTATAATTGTACATTGAACCACTGTTAAACCACCGTAACGTTCAACACCACATATCTGGGCTCAGATAGCACACACTCATCCTGTACATGAAAAATGTGGCCTAATTAGCTTCTTTAATAGAGATGTAAGATATGCCAACAAAGCACAATGCTTGCATTTATTGTGTAAAATATCATGCAGTTAGATAGCCCCTGACAGCGAATGGTTTGGGAAAAAGAACTCAGAACTGAGACTGTCATGGATTATGATTTCAGCAGCATCTAATTTTATATGGACATAGTTGTTACTTGACCTCTCTTCTCTGTCCGTTACTCAATATAACTGGAAATTCCATTAAAAGCAGGGCTCTTCAGAATGGCTTGTTCAACTCTGAGATAAAAAGTCCTGGTTAAGCACGCCCAAGTATAACACTGTGAAAACAGTCTCTCTCTTCTTTCTGGCAGTTCCTTAGTCATCAGAACTGTGAAAAAAAAAAAAAAAAAAGCATGACACCAGTGCCTTTTTAAAAAAATACCTATTAATAATTACAGCCTTAATGAATGGCGTGCTGAACATTTCAAATCCAAACTCACTGGAGCAGAAGGGAATGGTTTACTCCTCCTCCCACCACCAAGGCTGGGGAGAGGGAGAAAGGTTGAGTTTTTGGGAGTGAGCAGGAGTGGGAGGTTCTGGCTGCAGGGTCCCACACGCCTGAACTGAGGAAGAGGAGCGGTTTCGGAGGATGGCTTTGACAGTGATGAAAACCAGAAGGAACACTGAAGGGAGGAGGGAAGGTGAATTTGACAGACAGAGTGGGACACCTCTGCTGGTTTCAACACCGCCTGCCAGAGCCGATGAACATCAGTTGTCCAGTACAACAGAAACTTGCATGGCAGCATCTCAGCTCAAGCCTTTCATTACCAGTACAGCCAGTGGGGCTGGCTTTATAAAGAACAGCACGTTGAGTATGTCACTTTTGACAGGATTTTACTGGAAGATTTCCTTTTAACTTTTGATTTACTGCGGTTGAGCTCTGTGAATTCTTTATGACAGCATGTCTAAATCTGCCCCTCCCCGTGTGTGCTCCAAACCACCTCTTTGCATCCTGCTTGTATTCTTGCCTTTCTTTCATCTGCCCGGCCCTTATTTTTAGAACTGCTTATTCAACTTTGCATGTCAGATGTCCATATCTTTCATTCAGCTTGTTCTTACAGCTCCCTTCTGCCAAATGCCTATAAATCTCATAATGACAGGAGGCTATTATCCTTTTTTTTTTTTTTTTTACTTTTACATTTTTACTTTTAGTTTTTACTTTGGTGTGGTTTTGGTAATCCTATGCGTAAGCGGCAAAAGTAACAATGTAAATAAGTTAAAAAACATGATTTATTAAATTATAATGAGCACATTTTGATTTACAAGATCAGGCAGGTGATCTGAAGCTATATTACAGTTTCCAGCCAAATTTGTGACTTGCTTCTAGGAATATACAAATATTTATTACACTAATGGAGTGTTTTCACCTTTTTGACTGTGAATAAGCTGGTACAGACACAAGCACATGTCAGTCTGAAGATATTAAAATGTGCGGTGGGGTGAAATTCACTTACCTCCTGCTATGCCATACCTAGTGATGTTAAATTCAGAATTAGGATGCATGTCTGCATAGTTCCTTTGCAGATAAGAATGTTTCCTTTCCTTGAATGCTAAAATGGTTCCGCGGCAGGAAGGTAGAAAATTTGTGGTACAAAAGATCTTGAGAAAATAATTGACTCAGGGAATGATTTATTGAATTTACTGAAAATATTGTCCTAGATTTAGTGTTTCCACACTCAGCACACAGAAAATGAGTTAAATTGGTATGTTGAGTTACCCTAGAGTGAGACTGTTGCAGCATGATTAATTTACAAGTGTGAGTTGTTACTCAAGAAAAGTCGTTTCGCTATTAAACTCACTGCTTGGGTTATGCTGGCATTTTCTTCACACTAAGTTGATGACCTGTGGTCTGACCTTGCCAGCCATTAGTGAGGACAAGCACTGTGAAAAAAGAAAAAGAAATTGGGAATGATTAGCGGGTTTGGGGATAGGTAAGGACTGCAGTTCTGGATTTCCTGACTCTTCACTTTTTCTCCATCACCTTTGAACAGATCTGATACCGGGTATCTCATCTGAACCGCTTCTTCTGTTTTCAGGCTGCAGAGGCCATTAGAGTCTGGTGCACTGAAGTTTAAATTACCTTGATGGAGTGCTAGTCTACTTCTCAGAAGGATGACTGCTAGACCTGCTTATGCTCACACACACCAAAGAAGCATCAAATAGTAGAGAAAGTTCAGAACAGAAAATCTTATTGGATGCTCAGTAAGGAAAGCAAGAGCTGGGGATGGACAAGAGGACAGCTGGGTAATACAGAAAGACTATGAAATAAAAAAGGTACTATGATGAATGTAGTTTTCTTTCTGTTGTGTCAACTGATGTAGTTGCTTTTAACAGAACCGCCTTCCTTTTCTTGGACTTCAGATTGCCAGGCTGATATGATTTCAGGCCTTCCTGAGAAGCAGGTTATATCAGAGAGAGTACAAAGCTTTGGGACTAGAGATGTACCATACCTGTGGGCATCTGCTCATGTAAGACATATCCTTCCTCACCAGAAAGCATTTTTCCCTGCTTGCTTTACATGAATTGGACAGGTTTTGGGTATGTAGAGCAGTCCTTGAGCCAGCATTACCCAGCCCCAGGCACTGGAGTATAACTCTCAGCAAAAATCTCCAGAGAAGGAAGTTACTCGCTGCATTCTGTTGGCTGGTTGAAGATTTAAAGAAAATATAATTTTAAAGAGAAGTTTTATGCAGAAAGAAGTTCACAAAAGGGGCACACCTTTTTCAAGAAAGAAAAATTGTGTCAGCAAGTGCTGGCTACAAGGGAAGCTTATAAGTGGTCAGGGGTTTGAAAACCAGTCCTAATTATCTGCTTATAGGTGGTACTATTTCAGAGACAGGAGTCAGCTCTGTTCAGAATCAGTGGAATGAGTCTAGAGAGTGAGTCTCTATCTCAGGATGATCTGAGGCACTTAGACTCATTGTTTATGTAGGCTGGATCTTACTGACTTATGAGAGACTGGACTCCTAATTCACTTCTAGCTTACTGCTTGTTCTGATAGCGCTTGTATATGAACTGAAAATAGGATGCTCATAGAAAGGGACAGCTACAATACAAACCTGTACAACATAGAAGGGAAGGCACATAAAAGTAGCCCTTTTATTCTCCCTTGTGTGGGCTTCACACACCAGTCCCTTCTGCCTCACCGGTGTACAGAATGTACACATTAATCCTTTTTCTAAATTTATTTTTCCCTTAAATACTGTGCCTCCAGAAGTTTAAAACAACAAACTATGAGAACATGAAGAAAAAGGTTAACATATAATCAATGACGTTATTTTAACTTAGATTTCAGTTAAATCTTAAGTGTGTTGTAGGATAATATCAAGGATACAAGGGGCACCTGGCACTGAATTCATAGGCCTTCAATGACATTTTAGACACCCTGGAGTACCTGAGACACCTGCACGTGGTTTACCTGATAATATAGGAACCTTCTGTGCTTCTGGAGTAAGGAGGTAAGAAGGATGACCTAGGACGTCTTAAAATGATCCTAAATATCACTTTGGCTAGTAAATCTCATCCCTTATGTCCAGAATTACCTTTGAAAGGGTGCTACAAATAAAACTTTTCTGTATATCTGTTCACATCTGATTTCTGCCATACATGGCTGCTGAGTAGTTTTATTTATATAGATTAGTAAAAGAGTAGAAACAGAAGTGTGAAATTTTTTTTTCATTTTCAGAATTAGCAGGAGGTACATTATCTTCTGAAATTCTGCATAGGGTTGTTGCATGGTTAATATTCTTCCATGACAATTTTGCATTTTAAGCAGAGGTGCTGAGTGGTTCTTTACATAAGTAACGGTAATTTTAATCTGGGCACCGTCCACGTCGTTTGTCACGTGAGAGATGAAATGAAAGGTCTAGGGAGGATCCAGCAGGAATTCCTCAACAAAAATACCAGTTCTGTGGAGAGTGAAAACTTCTTGTTCTTTCAGGGTAAGGCTAAAATAAATCAGGAGAAGAAAAATGTAACATTAGTGATATCATATGCACTTGGCATTACCTGAATTTAGATAGGATTATAAAAAGCAAGAAATAATAGCAAATTAAAAATTAGCAACTGAGTGGATTTCCTGTGACTGGAGTGTAAACAGAACACAGCGCACGTTGATTTTTGAGCGTGATACCTCGTTGCTCAATTCAGTCACTCAAGCAAAGGAGGTGTTGAGACCCGTTTTCCCACATTCTGGCCTGACTACCAACTGCTGCTGACTTTTTGAATCAGCTGTTCATATTCAGGTGGATAGATCATTTCCATCATGCAGGAGTCAGGGTGAGGAACAGTAAATACTGCTTAGCTGAGGCTGAGTCTTTGTTGTCAGAGACAACTTAGACTGTGACGCAGCTTGCTAGATAAAATTGTCAAACTCAATAGAAATTAAAGACACGCACATAATACTCTCTGAATTCAAGGCTGAAAAACAATAACAAGAAAAACAAGAGACATCTTCTAGAGCCTTCCAGAGGGCCGGCACTGACTTCTGGCAGTGCCGGTAGGACCAAGGTATATTTTGGGTAAGATACGAAGAAACTAAGAATAGTATGAGAGGATCAACAGACAAACTGAAAACTACAGTACTGAGGTGAAAATATTCGTTGGAGGATCTGGCCATCCCAAAAATGTTACCTGCTATAGAATTGACCAAACTGTACGAGATAAGTGAGGAGAAACTGTTTCTTCAGGTGTTGAAATGATAGTGTAGAACAATTTAATGTCTGGAGACATTCCAAACCCACCTGGAGACGTTCCTGTGGGACCTGCTGTGGGTCATCCTGCTCTGGCAGGGGGTTGGAGGAGATGATGTCCAGAGTTCCCTTCCAATCCCAACCTTTCTGTGATTCTGTGACCTTTGCAGCTGAGACTCTTAACTACCACCCAGACTGCAAACAGCCTGCTTCTTCATGAAATTCATTTTTCTTCACATATTTACCCAGTGCCAAAGGTTTTTCAACACTCAGTCCATGAGTGTCTGTGCCACTCTGCACTTGTTATTCTCTAGCAGCCAAGCAAAGCTGCTCTAAGCCCAAATTGTGTGATATATCAGCTGGATGTGAACAGACTAGCTTGGACGCCGGAGAAGTACAGTTATATTAATTATATAATTAAGTGCTTTCCTTGGGCTAACGATACTCCACAGATAGATCAATAGACCCAGGGAAGTACCATTCTAACACAATTAAAGCACTTCCAGCATCCTGTGCTGGCTGCATAGAGGTAGCCTGAGAATTATTATTTTTTTTAAATACAGGTATTCTCTCTGAGATGCTAGGAAAGATGGGCTACATTTTTTTCCTTTGCCAATATTTTTTTTCTTTTCCTGTGTATGCAGATTTTTATTGTTTTGTCTTCAAAGAAGCAGGAATACAAGAACAAAAAATGTCAGCAGCTTTAGTCTAAGTTAGCTTTATTCCTTTTTTTCCCTAAAAAGGCAATTATTACCTTCCTAACACCACCTGAAAAACCCCAAATGGCTTCTCTTGATAATCCTTTCTTTGCATAAAGACATAAAGGAAGAGTGAATTAAAAGAAAGCCTTACATTTCAACTATTTTGGTTGATGTGTTTCTTCTAATTCTATATATTGAACTACATGTTACCCCTGGTAGTAGCTTGCCAAAGGAACAAGCAGGCCAAGATCTCTGTGTTTACAACCATGACTCTTGTTTAATTTGGTGCAATGATAGGCTTGCTTAGGGTCTGTTTATTCTCTAGAGCCATCATCTTCTTCCACCAAAATTAAGAGAGAGGTCTGCCATGGTAGAGGTTGGTTTTAAGGACCACTGTGAACACCTTTCTGTGATGTTATCATTAATATCTGTGCTGTGTTTAACCACCATGTAAACTTGCAAGGAGTGAGAAGGGACAATCTTACTTTGTACTGTTTGTGGTATAAAAAGTGGTGAAACCCTAACCTTGGTCAGAACCTCCAGGTAATATAATAATAATAATAACAATAATAATAATAATAATAATAAATACAAAGAGGCAGTCAGGTCAAGCCAATGTGCCATACCTTAGATCTCCAAGGAAATCTTAGATCTCTCCTCTGTTACAGCACCTGTTTTCAGATCTGTTACCTGCCTTATGCTATTTATAAAGCATCCTTTTTTAACAAAGGGGAAACAACATTCACACAATGCAGCTGCGCTCTACGTGATCTCCAGTTCCACTCCAGTGCTTTCTCATGTAAGAAAGTACTTTCTGGTCTGGGTTCATGAAAGAAGAAGAAAACAACCTGCTCATTTCCTATCTTTAGGCATATTTTCCAAAAATAGCCTCAAGTTAGTTAGGCCAGAGCCCCTGCCCTGCCTTTCTCACTAAACAAAGAACATGAAACAAAAGGGAAAGGCAAAAGAGACTCTGGCCTTACGGGAGAAAAAGTGGTTTTGCTCTCAGGTAACAACATTGTTCCCTCCGAGAGGAGATGAGATTTGGAATTGGGGTGAAACATGTCGAAAGGTGAGTCTTTGCCCTCAGGGAGTTGGTCTATATGGAAATGCCAGTCAGTGGGGGATCTTATCTTAAGAAATGTTGGCTTCTGTAATTTTTATGCAAGAGAAGAAGCCCCAGAGTTTTTTCTCACAAAAAGGCAGCACAAAGCAGAAGCAGCCAATGGGTTCATGAATCAGAAACTTTATACTGGGATAATTTTCACCCACAGAAGGTGGGTGGTGAGGAGTTCCATTTACCCGTGACTCTGGGAACTCTCCAGCTCCTTGTTAAGACCATAACAGGTACAAATAGGGAGCGTGGTGGTGTCCTACCTTTGTCCAGGGTTGTAAGGTCTTTCCAGATACCTGTAGGACCATGACAGGTCAATGTTCTCGCAGAAAAAGGCAACATTCATTCGTCATCTGAGTGGTGAATGAGGGAGAAGACAGGAGCATGCCATGATCACATCCCTGTCCACGTGTCTAGGTGCAAGAAACAGGAGAAACAACAAAGGAGGAGCGACCAACCTGCCATTCCTATGGGCAGCAGCCCCTGCCCTCCCCTCACTGCCCTCTTCTCTCAGCCCTTACTCACCTGGATGTTTGCCCACCAGTCCAGGCTGTCTCCACCCTTTCTATACCCATTCTGGACCTCCCATGTCACCAATCCCCCTGTGGCATGGCCACCACAAGAGTGTTACCAGCAGTGACACAGCCATGAGATCACCAGGGCTGGTGCCTGGAGTTAGTGCTGCACCACTGTGTCATGGCTGTTATCTTCCACCTTTCAAGTGAGAAGAAAAAAAATGTTGCATAGTAATTATAATAAAACCTGAAGAACTGGTAATGCTGGGGAGGAAAATTAAGTAGCTGTAGTAGCAATTAAAGGACAGAAGCTCAGCAAAGGTTGAAAGAGAATTAAAAGCAGCAGGTTCTACCTACTGTTCAGTTTTAAAGATTTATACAATACTTGCTGCTGAGATTTGTGGGTTTGAAGACTAAGTGCTGGAAGAAAGATGCTTGTCAAGTTGACTGAGGGTAATATTTCACACCTTTCTAATTAGAGACATGTCCAATGACAAACTCTGCATCCATGGGTGGCTGACAGTGCTGAGGAGGTTTCATCATATAATTCAATTTCTTTTCCAGAAGTGAACCAGAGGTTTTGCCAGAGACTTTCATGTGCTACATATTTCAGTTGGACACTACAATGAAATATGTGAATTAGCTTCCATCGACTTGGTTCACTGAAGGCTATTTAATTGACAAGAGGCAAGGGGCACAAACTGAAACACAGGAGATTTCATTTAAACATCAGGGAACATGTTTTCACTGCGAGGGTGACTGAGCGCTGGCACAAGTTGCCCAGAGAAGTTGTGGAATCTTCATCTTTGGAAATATTGAAAGCCGACTGGACAATAGTACTGGGCAACCTGCTCTAAGTGACCCTGCTTGAGCAGGGATTTGGACCAGATAATCTCCAGAGGTCCCTTCCAACCTCAGCTGTTCAGTGTTTCTGTGATCTTTGGTGCATGAAAGTCATTGCTTTCCCCAAACTTATTTTCTCAACAATTACTTTACTGTGACAGATGTTAAAGTAAAAATGGAAGCAAGGAAAACTAATCATGTACAGAAGAGTGGTGACCTTTAAATAGTCAAGTACAACTACAAATGATAATAAACTTCTTAAATGCTTCAACTGCTGTGTGTCAGCTTTACCTACTGTCGACATTCTGAGACAGACAAGCAGGGAAGTGGTTGGAAATTGCAGGACCCTGTTGGTTAGAGATAGGGTGGAGGAAATATGCTCTTGGACTTCCCCCAGGATGCAGTATCCAGCTCATTCAGCTGGCATGCAGAAGACTGCTGGCTGGACTCTATTCCCTTCCCTGATATGTTTAACATTGACCTGAGACAAGGCAATAGATGGCAAGGTGACAAAGGGAGAGATGGGGAGGGACTCCTGCTCAGGGAGGGGAGCAATAAGAAAAAGGGTGATGGTTTTAAACTGAAAGAGGAGAGATTCAGATGAGATACTAGGAAGAAATCCTTTTCTGTGAGGGTGGTGAGAGCCTGGCCTAGGTTGCCCAGAGAAGCTGTGGCTGCCCCATCCCTGGAGGGGTTCAAGGCCAGGTTGGATGGGGCTTGGAGCAACCTGGTCTGGTGGGAGGTGTCCCTGCCCAGGGAAGGGGCTGGGAACTCCATGGTCTTTAATGTCCCTTCCAACACCAAACCATTCCATGACTCTATGTGTTCAGGAGAAGTGTGATGCTTCAGTTCCAATACGTGTGACGATCTTGTGATGACCACTGTCTTCTCAGCCCTTGGTCAGAGGCAGCATAAAATAATTAGGTGTTTTATCTCACAGCAGGTATCCCACACTTTCATTTTTCTGGTTTAGTGGTTGGTTTTTTGCCTTTTTTTGGGCCTTTTTTATTTGCTTGTTATTTTTTTAAATCAGGATGTGCTAAAACACCTTTTTAAAAAGAAAGCAGAAATGAGAGAGCCAGCTCCATCCAGTGCATTAACCCCATTCCTCAGCCACCTCAGCTGCTTAACGTGGTATCTTTATCTGCTGCTGGCACATGCAAACAGTCTTTGGAAATGTGGTTGCTGTTCAGGAAGCAAGAGTTGGGTAAAAATAGTCACTGTAGTCATAAAGTATGGTAGATGTCTTCCAAGATGGAAAGAAACACATATCTGCTACCCCGAGAAACCTTTGGCCCTACACAGTTGATCACTGCAGAGTTGTATTGATTTGAGAGAATTTTAAAACTTGCTTATCAGTGTACAAAAAGGAGAGAGAAATAATAATGTTGCCAGAAGGTCAAGGGTAGGACAGGATATAAACAAGAAGAGAATAAAGCAGAAACCACAGAAACCTACTGAAAAAACTTTTGGTCTTGTTTCTTTTGGCTTTACTCGCATTCTCATTTTCCTCCCCATTTATGGAAGTTTTGGCTCTTGGGGCAGTTTGAGAGGACTGGTATGGTGATGTCACCAAAGGCTGTGACCTACTTCAGTCCTCCCCCCCTCCTGTCTTTTCAGAAACTGGTATTCTTTCAAAAGGAAACAGGAGAGAAATGGGGCTGTCAAGTTTTAATGATGCAGAAAACAATGAGGAAAGCATGTTTGAATGTGATAGTCTTTGTATTTTACACAGGAAATACAAAAAAGCAAAAAGGGATTTTAAAAGATCACCTTTAAGGCATCCAATTCTAAGGTTTCAATAAACAAGTACATTGCTCGCTGAAAAACAAGTTCTTTGATTATTTCTCTAGCCCCCAGAGAAGCAGCAGTAAAATCATGAAGACCATTATAAGATGTGAGTAAGAAGCAGCACCCAAGGAAATGAAAAAAATATTAGAATTGTTATTATCTATGCTTACAATAGAAGTACTGCATAGTAGATAAGAACACTGGAAGGATGCTTTTTTCCTATCTCGCGTTATATCTTTCTGAACAAAACCCCTGTGTAGACAACAGAAGCTTGTTCTAATAACAAAAATGTTGCCCAAAATGAAATTCTTGACATACCAATCATTCTCAGTAGCAAAACCATTTTTCATATAAAACACGTTTTGGAGTAGGCTTTAATGAATGTCTTAAACCAACTCATCTAACTTATTTTCCCAAGAATGGCAGTATTTAAATAAATTTAATAGAAAACCTACCACAGAGACACCACAAATGTGCCCTGTCAAATCGGATTATGTATTTTTGAAGGGAAAAAGGCTGCATGCTTTCTTCAAAACTACTCAAACATGCATATTTCTTAGCTAAAATGGATGATGGCTTTGATTAAAATTAATTGCCCACTGTGAAAACGCCTCCTGTTGCACCACAGCCGAGGAGAGAGTTTCCCAAGTAAATGCTGTGAAAGGAGAAACTTTTTTTTTTTTTCTTTTTTTTCTGTTCCTGCTGTGGCTACAGCTTCTCTCTCACTCTGAAGGAACCCTTATAGAATAATGTAACGTAGTTGAACCACTCCTTATACAATCTGTTATTTCAGTCTGTGAATTCTTTTGCTATTATAACTTACTGGAAAATATAAATTAGTAACTCAGGGGTGAATTTACCAGGGTCTGTGGTGGTCTTCACCTTGCTAAAAGCGAGCTTGGTGCGTGTCCTGTGATACCTCCCCAGGGTATTTCTCTGCAAGCACGTTGCCTGCTTATCTGTGTTGCAGCTAAACCAAACCTTGCAACCCAGTAGTGGTTTTTATTACATTAAGGATCTTGCCTTGGGTTAAAAAAATCATCAGTAGATGATGCTGATTGAGTTTCCACTTCTCTAAGGGCTATTTTGGGTGCACACACAAGCGTACATGCACGTGCACACATGTGTATTTATTTGCTGGTCTATAGCAAAGTTCACTCCACCCCAGAATGGTCCATTCTGTGTTACCACGACTGTAGGTAGCAATGCTTTTTCCATACTTTTTATTTTTTTTTTCTGAAAGAAAGGAAAAAAAACCCCAAACACATTAAAACCCCTAGTCTGATTTTTAGATTGGATAAGCAGAATGCCAGAATATACCTCAGCCAGCTCCTAAAAATTCACAAGAAAAACATTTGGGTATTTTGTCTCACCAGAAAAGTTAACCTGTACACACCAACCAGCCTGGGATAAACAAGCAGTAAAGAGTGATCCTGAGCTTCAGCTTCATTTTCTGTCAGTGGGTGTGTGAAGAAATGTTTGAAAACAGGAAAAGGAAAATGGAAAATAGGAGTGGAAGGTTTTTTGGCTTTTAAACTAGCTCAGTGGTTTTCAGAAAGACAGAAGTGAATTCCATCCCGCTCATATTAAAAAGGAAATTGTGTTTCCTACGTTCCTTAAAAAGGAAAGCAGAATTTCAGCTTGTGAGCTATAGCTTTGTTGTACCATGTGTGTCTCCCAGACAAATGATTGCCTCCAGCATTCCTCAGGGGGGGTGAGAAATCAATGAAGATATAATGAAAACTGCCCCCTGGCTTGAGGCTGGGAGAGGTCACCAGGAGATGGCACTGACAGGCGGTGCCAGGCACCCAGTGGCAGCTACAGCCTCCAGGTGGGAAGGGCAGCGGGGAAGGGTGACAGGAGAAGCAGAAGTTTCTGCAGTAGACATTAAAAAAAGAACAAAAACCCACCAAAAACACGCCAAAAAAGCCCCAAAACCCAACCCCAAAATTCTAAGCAATTTAAAAGGGGAAATTGCTCTGTGTCACTTTGCACTTAACATTTTGTCTTGGAAAATAAAACAGGTTCCTGAAACACAACAGTTGGCGATAGGGGCATGTTCTTCCTGAGCTGAGGAAAAAAGCCAGATGTCTTATAGACAGGCAAGCAGCTGCTTTCCAGCCATTTAATTGCTATTTTATATCCAATATCTGGCTCAAGTGTGCCACACAGCTATGGTTTATTTATATCACATGGCTCTTACTTACAGGTTGGAACCTGACTTTTAAGTTATTGTCAGAAATTTGTGTCCAAGCCTCCTTCACCTTCCCTGTTTTACACTCCATCGGTTCTCCTAAACCAGAGAACAAAACAATTACACTTCTCTATTTAATCAAATGTGTAACTCAATATCTTCTTTATCTAAAGGACAAAAATAGACAGACCTCCCTTGACAAATGAAATTGTTATTGTAACTTGCACCATCACCGAATAACAGCATATTACTTTTTCTGGGTCTTGGCTATTGGTGACCTGTCTCAAAAATGTAAAAATATCTCAGTGTAGTTTTCCTTAAGCAAATTAGTTTGGTCCCATACATCATATCCAATTATTAATTATCCTCATAGTTGAAGATATGCATAGAAACACACTGGGGGGAAAAAAAAGCGCAAGGAAATTCAAGCCTGTTGCCCAAATCCTTGTGTTGCTCTTAGGCCACAGGTTCATTAACAGAACATTTTCATAGATTTTCACAGCCGTGGCAAATTGATAGAGTTCCTGAAAGGCTTTCACACAGTTGCTGAATGCTTCTGATTGTCTTTCTATAAGCAGAATATCAAATCCAAGAAGAAAATGGTATTAAATCATCATTCACTTAGAAATACCAGTTTATAAATGTCTTTTAGATATACTGACTACACAATTTGACATTACCTTAAATTTCAGGGTCGCACGATAAAGACGTCATGCTTGACCTCATCTGCCCACTAATCCACTCTCTGATTAATTTAACATCCCAACCTCTTAAGCAGCTTCCAAATGCTTCCAGATTTAAAATGACAATAAGAAAAAAATGTAGAAGAGTAGTTTGCCAGAAAATGTATTTTTCATTTTCTTTTCAAATATACTTTTTTTTTCTTTTTTTTTTTTCCCCCAAAGACATGGCATCAGCCTGAGGACTTGGAATGGGGGATTTAAAGTGATTTATTCATGCAAAGTCCATTTGTAAGGCCTTAGTTTTTTCAGTAGTAGAAGCTGGATCCTTTTCTGTAGTAGGCCTTAGCACTGATTTTTGAGGTTGGGGATGGATAAGGTAATGCATTTTACA
This sequence comes from Nycticryphes semicollaris, assembly GCA_013400055.1. Taxonomy (NCBI): domain Eukaryota; kingdom Metazoa; phylum Chordata; class Aves; order Charadriiformes; family Rostratulidae; genus Nycticryphes; species Nycticryphes semicollaris. Next base: position 497,936 of record VXBJ01002997.1, read on the forward strand.
GTGACTTGGTTACACATCAGAAGTGCTTTCATTTGTGCCCTTCAGTGACTGGCTTGTTTTAGCTGCGCTGCAACTAAAGCATCTTTTTGACAAGAAGGGAAGGAAAACCAACATAATTCCAATGTTATTCATAAATACCTTTAAATTTTTTTTTTTTTTCCCTGATAATGCCCACTGCATTTCACAAGCAGAACGTGTGCCAGTCTGGTGTGGTGTGGTGTGGTCCCCCCCCAGCTCCCAGCAGTTCTCTGAAAGCTTATCTCACTTCTGTTACTGTGATACAGATGGGAAATGACAGTGGCAGAATATGTAAAAATCTCTCATATTTTTTAAGTCTACCCACCTGGGGAAAGGCTTTGCTGGAGCATGGAGCAGTCTGCCCCCATGACATCTTGGCTATCTGTTATGGAATTCCTCTCTAACACGCTTGTGTTATCGCTTCTTCCACCCTCTCCCTGAAAATAACATCCAGCCACGGCAGCGTTTTGGGGAACAAAATACCTGGGAATAGTCTTTGAGCCACAAGCTGGTTCCAGAATCTACCTGAAGGGCATTTCTGGATAATTAATATACCTGGGAGGGGTGAAGGTAATCCACTGTTCAAGAGCAGGCCGTAAACAGAAAAAGAGCAAACTCCCTACGAAATGCTTAAGCTGTTCTAAAAGTGAAATGGTACAGTTCTTACAAAATTGTGTGTGCTTTTCAGCAAATCTGAACCCAGTCCCAAAGCCCTCTTTGTCACACAGATGTTTTGTCACCACACGCTAGAGGTGTTGCTTCTCAGTAGGATGGCAACAGGATGCTACCACTCCTAGGCAGGAGTAAGCTGCTGCATAAATAAAGGATGGCGTATTTCCCATCAAGCTAACAGCTTTGAAGTAAAAAAAAAAAAGAAAAAACAAAGTCAGGACTTCAGTAAATCAGAAGCAAAAGGAGATGAATGTACAAGTCGGTTATGAGGATGAGGCTGAGAGAGCTGTGGTTGGGGTTGTTCAGCCTGGAGAAGGCTTCAGGGAGAATTTAGAGCCCCTTCCAGTCCCTAAAGGGGCTCCAGGAGAGATGGGGAGGGACTCTATATATGAGGGAACAGTTTTAAACTGAAAGAGGGGAGATTGAGATAAGATAATAGGAAGGAAATCTTTACTGTGAGGGTGGTGAGGCACTGGCCCAGGTTGCCCAGAGAAGCTGTGGCTGCCCCATCCCTGGAGGGGTTCACGGCCAGGCTGGATGGGGCTTGGAGCAACCTGGTCTGGTGGGAGGTGTCCCTGCCTGTGGGACACTGGCTACATGGTCATTCTTGTGCCTGTGCTTGGGTAGATGGTTGTTGTCTAAGTACAAGGCACGCACTTATTGAATTACATCCTGGTTTGTCTCACACCTTTTCTCTAAACTATCATGAGTATTTTGAGTTTTAATCCTCTACCTGCCTTTCCTCTGAGCCAGGTGTCATTTGCAAATGTAATAAGCACCTTCACTTTTCCATCAGCTAAGCCATTGAAGAAAATATCAACTAATTCTGGAACAAGGACAGATTCCTGAAAAAAACCCACTCAATGTATTGCCGTAGTTTGATTCGTTTCCCTTGCAGCATTTTCATCTAGACCATATGTTCCCAGCTTGCTTACTGGAGTGTTCTAGGACACCCTGTCCGGAGACTCACTAAAATCAAGATGTGACATGAACTGCTTTTCTTTAGCCCCATGAATTGTTCCTCCGTGACAGAATGGAATTATTTTGGCTAGATACGGTTTTTTTATTGACCACTCCTTTCTCTTTATGTTTTATTTTCTAAATGCTCACAACCAGTGAATTTCTGTGGGAATTGAAATTAGCTATGTGTCATATAATTTTAATTTCTCTCTTCTATTTAATTTGAAGGATGGCACTCTTTCTACAATTTTGTAGCCTTTTGGAATGTCATTTTAGACTAGCTCATGAGAAAATATCTCATTACTTGCATAACTTTGAATGTTTTCTTTCTCATTTTTGCCCCCCCCCCCTTTATTTTTTTTGTCATGATGCCAGCTTCACGATACCATCTGCACAAAACTGACCTTTTGAGTGAAACAAAGAACGAATTAAATCTACCAGCTTTCCAGACATTGTTGGTCAATGACCTTCATCCTGCAGGGAAGTGGACCAAGGCTTTCCTTCACTTCCTCTCTCTAGTGCACTGAGAAGGAAATGCCACCATCCCACGGCTTCACTCTCTGCTTTTGACTTTCTCTTTGGCCTCAAATGTTCATCCATTCATCTTTATTACAACTCTCTTCCTTGGTGAGGGATCTACAGTGCCTGTCCTTCCTCCGCACTGTCATAACTGGCAATTTTGCATGGTTTCTTTTTGCATAGTTTTGCATAAACTTGCATTTAACACAGTTCCTTTAAAGAACTGCCTACTGTGCCTAACTCTCTCTCAGAATTGTCTCCTGCAGCATCTCACTTTTACTAGTTCTCTGCATTTCTATAATCTGTCTGCTGAAGCACATTGTGGCTCTTCCCATTTGTCATGAATTCCTCTGCTTTATGATCACTCATGAGGTGCCCAAGTTGTTTTTCACTATTACTTTTTCCTTTAGACTCTACCAAATTATGAGGATCAAGTCTGGAAAATGTCATGTCTTTTTTGCTCTCTCCAACTTTTGTAATGGAAAAATTCCCCTAAAACTTTTCAAAAATTGACCACCTGCCCGAGGGCAGCTTTATTCCTTCCCCAATGTGGAAATTCGTGTAATCAAAGTGATGCCCCCGAGTACTGGGGTTCGAATAATTCTGCTCACAAAAGACTCATTGCATGTTTTCCTGGATTGGTGGCCCCCTGTTGACTCACATCAGGAACATCAGCACTTTTTCACCTTTAAATGTGACTTTGGAACTACGAGGCAGCCTATGTCCCTCTTTATTCTTAACCCCAGAGCAAGTGACGTCTGCATGGAAGGTAAAACATAAAGTAACAATGACCCTGTTTTCTGTGTCTCCCTGTCCTGAACAAGTTATGTTGTTTATATTTATGTTCCCGGTAGAGGAAACATCCCATCAGGTCTTTGCTAGGGCTATTAAGTCATAACTTTGAAATTGTATTACAGTGCTACTTCCTCCTTCTTGTTCCCTGTGCAACTGGCGTTCACATATCCCAGGGCCAGAAGACAGACCGAGACTCCTAGAGAACCATCTAGCTCTAAGAGACACACAGGAGAGGAAGAATACCTGGTAGGACCACCATTCAGTCTTGGACCTCCTGGACAGTCTCCAACCTGCAGTGCCTGAAGCAGAACCTTTTACAACTAGCTCCACAGATAGATTTAACCCTTGGGCATAGTTTTGATGCCTGTGGTTTAGATTGTCACTAGTCACCCAAAGTTACTAAAATTATCCTCCACCTGAGAACATTGGAATACCTTCTGGCAAGAGCAATGTGAAACATCTTCTGGAGATAAACATTATAAAACTAGCCCCAGTTCCCCGAAAGTCTTAGACCCTCCAGTAACATGAAAAGATCTCTGGTATTAATTCATAAAAAAAATCAGAGAATATAAAAAAATTCTCAAAGATTCAAAGTGCTGATGAATGAGCTGACAACAATGATTACAGGCTAACGGCCTGCAACTGGTCTAAGAATAATAGTAGAAAAGTAGCAGGATGTAAAAATGGATAGAAAATCAACTACAGCACTGACTGTTAGAAGTCTCTCATAGGTAAATGAAAAAGGCACACTAATGACCAGGAAACTCTTACATGAAAAGAGGGTTATAGTGGATCAGGCCTAGATTCACAACCTGATCACTGTGAGCAGAAGCTGACCAGCCATTTGATTCCATTTACTGGCATAATTGGGTGTGATCTGGGAGTCATTCCAGTGTCACCAAGAGAGTGAAGAGGTCCAACAGCACAAGACCACACAGAGACCGAATATTTTGAATATTTTTCATGCAAAAATGTTTCCAATTACTTTCTCTTAAAGGTAAATTTGAGAATTCTTTTAGTTCCTAAAGAAATAAAGATGTGCACAAAGAAAAGCTTGCACTGTCTGTTGCAGTGATGGTTTTTCAAATTCTTCAGTTTTTTTGGAAAGCAAATAAGTTCTCTGCATTCTTTGACAGTACGGATTTTAAAGTAATACATTTTTTAAAAAAATATGTAATTCTGTGATGTCAGTAATAACTTAATGCTTATACCTGGCAAAATGTAAATATAGTCTTTTATATACTTTGTGATTTTTCATAGCTTGGAATTGTTGCTTACAAATCTTAGTGCATCTTTCCAAACTATCTACCAGAAACAACCCAAAACCCAGCTTGCTGGATTATTTATTTCAGAGAAAATTTTGAAATAAAATATTGTTAAAACAGCCTCAGAAGATTCAGTGCACGTTTCATTCACTAGATACTAACAGTTGCATTAAAAATATAGAAAGCAGAAAGAAATCCAATGTTCTAGAAGTAAATTCTGTCTTTCCACACTTAAGGCATTTGAAGTAGCTGATTAGTGATAAAAGAATTGTGGAGAAGCCAAGTTTGAGAGTGTGGGCTACTGACGTTATGTCCCAAAAATTTGGTCTCATCTTGTAGAGATGGAGGTCTCAGCACTCTTTGGATGCCTCTGAAGGCAACGTTGCTGGTTATTTCTTTAGCAAAGGTACCAAAAAAATTCCAGCTTCCATCTTAGGTAAAATGGAAAATAGTGCTTTGCCCTATCAGACCTGGCACAGCGGTTATATTTTATGATTTATGTATATTTACCATATGTATCTCTCAATTTATCATGTCTTCAGTAACCTGTTCACACACACGTATTTCCCACAGGCAGAAAGATACAAATCAACATGAAAAACATCACCACTTCACAGAACAACGCTTGTCATGTTTTTATATGCAAATAAAATCAACATTTTTGTAGGGTTTAGCACAACCTAACAGATGCTATCCCATTTTGAGTACTGTTGTCCTGAAGAGCTGAAGCACAACATGAAGAACTTTGTTCAATAAACAACTCATAACATGTGCTCATGAGGAGGTGAATGTACTGGAAGTTTTATTTCTATCCACCAATCACATCTACAATTGTCGTAAATAACAGTGCAGGCTCTTTTTTGAAAGCTGTATGGAATTCATTTATGATCTCCATTCTCAGTAGATGCAAATTAAAGCCACTTAAGATACTCAGCACCAGAAGATATCTGAACTTGCCTAACAAGGCAGTGGTTCAATGAAAGCAATAGAAAGGGAATTTATCTCTGCAGCACTGCAAAGAGGTCCGAATGGCCATCTTCCAGGTATTTCTTTTCTTTAAGTAGTCAAAGACGTCAGTCTGGGCTTCATTCTAGCATAATGCACAAGCACCCACTTCACAGTCATGACAACTTCAAGATTTTGTCTCTTGCAGAAGCTCACGCCACTCTGAGATATTAATTTTGATCAGCAGCAAACATTTAAACATATAAAGTCTGAGATAAACATATAGACTCTTCCTGTGCTCTGATATCTCTCTCCCTCTTTTTGTTTTTTAATAAAAGAAACTGTTTCAGCACTATGAATTCATTCTTATGCATCTTCATTTCTGTGACAACAGAGAGCTTCCTTCCCGAAATGTCTGCTTTTGTACTTTGCCCCTGTAAAAACATTGTAATGAGGTTCAGTAGGATCTGTAGGACTGTAAATATAACTTAAGGTTGGCTTCCATAAAAATAAATTGTTTAACGGTTTTTGGGTTTAGTCTCAAGTATTCCATGCAGAATGTGCATTATTTATTACAAAGGCTATTCAAATTCCTGAGTAACTTCTTATGAGTGGGTCATTTTAATGCAACATCTCCTCTGACTCACTCCCACTAAACCCCATCAATGTTTGTTGGAGCGAAGATTTCAAGATACCATTTGTAGATTGGTCTTTCCACAGACTTAATAGTAATTTAAAGTGATATGAAGTAATAGTATAATAAGGGCATAAAATTAAACTTGAAAATAAAACCTTTGGAGCAAAAGACACATTTGAAACTGGCCACAACCTTGATCAAACCTTTTTTTACACTTACCCTGTCATGATTATTTGATATGTGTGAAGTACAGTAGGTTTTGAAAAATGATCCAACACAGCACTATCCTGGTGATAGATTGTACGTGGGTTGGTGATTCACATATATTTGTATATCACCTTGCTTTTAGAAGGTATTTGCCAATTATCACCATGTAACCCGGGCAGAAGCTGAGAAAGAGGATGCAGCAGTCATCTGACACTTTAAATGTCATTAACACTTCACAAAATCCTTCATTCGCACTAAGAAGGAGAATATGTCTGAATGTTTGGAGTTCACCTACTTGTCCAAGATTTCCTTAACAGCCATCTAAGGTGTGAACCTGATTTATCAAATCTTAAAGCCTCTGCCTTATCCACTGAGTCTCAGGGTGGAAGTGATTTATTCAGCCCCAAACTGAATATATCCTTGGCCTTAGTGCCCTCTTTGCTGTCTGTAATTCTGCTGTTTCCAGGCATCTGCTCCACTGGAGTCTTTGGTTAAGCATGTACCAATAAAACAAACAGGGCCAAGGGATCTGTCTGGGCATTGGCAAGCAATTATTCATACAGTTAATTTGTTAGCATGCTCCATGGTTTGGCCTCAGGCCCAATAGCATTCCTGTCCGGAGTGATTTTAGGTTTAGCACGAACCAGTGACCATGTCCTGGAGGTGGTAGGGATGGGACGACTCTGCTTGGGGATGTAAGAGAATTCAGTCTTCTGGAGACTTCACCTGCTGTGCCAGGTGGCCTAAGGGACAGCCCTTGGCCTGCTCTGTTTACTACTGGAGATCTCACCACATTTTCAGGGATTTGTGGGTGTTCAGCTTGAAGAAGAGAAAGCTCTAAGGAGACCTTAGAGACCCTTCCAGTCCCTAAAGGGGGCTACAGGAGAGATGGGGAGGGACCCTTGATCAGGGATGGGAGCCACAGGACAAGTGGGGACAGTTGTAAACTGAAAGAGAGGAGATTTAGAAGATATATTAGGAAACAATCTTTTCCTGTGAGGGTAGTGAGAGCCTGGCCCAGGTTGCCCAGAGAAGCTGTGGCTGCCCCATCCCTGGGGGGGTTCAAGGCCAGGTTGGATGGGGCTTGGAGCAACCTGGTCTGGTGGGAGGTGTCCCTGTCCAGGGCAGAAGGGTTGGAACTAGGGGATCTTTAAGACCTTTTCCAACCCGAATCATTCTATGATTCCACAAATCCATCAAAATTCATACCTCCCAGGAACTAGTGGAAGGGTGTGTAAACTGTCTTCCATCCTCAGCACAGCACATCCCTCACCCTATTACATCTTTACAGTCTTTAGCTCTGCAACGTCTACTGCAGTAGAGCTCCAAACCTGCTTCTCTCTGGGAAGGCTGGTTGAGAAGATCTTGAAAATGAATCACACAGTCTTTAAAAAGGGTTAACTCCTTCACGCCCCTAACTTAGGCTTCTGAAGGCTCTCCCTATTAGTGGTGGAGTCCAAATCACTTCCAAAACTGTACCCCCCAAAGCCCAATGCTCTTTCTAAAGGGATTACCCTCTGGGACCTTGAGGTTTTTGCTGCCTGAAGTGCTGATTGCTTTAAGATGTATACATTTAAAAATATTCTCCACTGCTTGTAGCAAGAACTGGTGGCATGAATTGAACCTGAGTGCACTAGTGCAGGAGGTTCAACACCTCTAAACACTCTAAACCATGAGGCCCATAGATAGAGTGCAGGTGCCTGCTGTTCCTTTATTATTGAGAATGTACCAGATTTTCAGAACATATTGTTTTTACTGGTCCTGAAGAGTCCTAGTGTAGTTACAGGAGATCTGTCTCATCTCTGTGTTTGTTATGAAAAGTCATTTTAAAATGAGCACAGAAAAAATGCCCAATGTGCTACTGCTTTCCTCATCAAAACCACCAGCCTCTAGTTTAAGCAAAGAAAACTAACAAAATCCAAACTATTCAGGGTGATAAAATGTGCCAGAGCTACCGAGCCTATAAGAGAGTGTAATTTACATAAAACAGTGACTTAGAAATCATTTTTCAAAAAGTTATAACCTGGACTGTCAAACTCCTTTACAGACCGGGGAGTCATAATTTCAGAAAGTGATTTTAAGATGCTGTACTTACATTTCATTTCTAATATAATTCTGTTTCTTTGCTCATTTCCTGCGTGACATTTACCACACACAAAGTCATCGTGGGATGTATAGTTATAATTATGTATCTCCTGGTGAATTACAGGCAGTTAGACTCCCAGAACTGTTTACCCAAAAGAAGTGACTGTTTTATAAAGGATGATTTTACGTATTATTCACAGAATTGTTCTTTTTAAGGGACAGTGAATCTGATGACTGTTCCCTGGCTTCTTCAATAAGTGTTCTAAAGAGATTTTGTGTCTTGCTCATACCAAGCCCAGTACTGAAATTCCTGTCATCTTCAGCCTCTGCACAAAATACCAGCCTATACTTTGCAAATAATTCTCAAGCAGATGAAGAAACAGCTAAAATTGAATTACAGAGACATTAATTATATGATTAAAAGCAACTGTACTTCTGTTTGAAGTGCACTGATGCTCATTATCCCTACACACAATGCTACTACCCAGCTTCTACTGACACTGTCTCTATCTGGAATCCTCAAGGCATCTCTTTGAATTGGTGCTTTTTCATCCTATTTTCTAGAAGGACACATAATTTATCTGTGCCATAAATATTGTGTAGATGGGGGTATCCTATTTTCCGGCAACGATTTAATATTTCATTAGCATCTCCTTTACTCACTATTTAGAGTGCCATTTTGCTTCATTTGCTGCTGAAGCAAACTTCACTTGGCCTGCTCTACTGCTCCCTCAGCCCCCAAATAATTTTCCTTCCAAACAGTTTGTTTACACCTCAAACTGTAGCTTAACAATTATTTCTTTAAGCTGCAGTCTCATTTAAGCAGCTGTTGCTCCATTTCCTTTCTTCATTTATTCTTGCTCCAGCTTTTTGAGCAGCCAGGTGGTGGAACAGTTCAGCGAACCCATTTCTATTTTACCATGTTCTTTCTAACCCTGCTCAGCCCCTGATATGACCCCCAACAGCTTGGCCAGTATAAACTCAAGCAGCATGTGGACAGGGGCCAGTGACCAAGGACTGAGGTTTTGTAAAAGCTGGTTCTCCTACCGAAAGAAATGCCCATCAAAGTGCACCCTTCCCCACTCATGCTTTACTCACATTTCAAATACTACCACATTGGAATACAAAATAATACTCAACAAAAATAATGCAACATAGGTCTCCGAGAAGAGAAACTCACAAGGGATAAAGTTTTTTCTCAAGTATTTAGAAAGCAAGTATGGGAAAGACATCTTATGTTATCAAGTTACGATGGTGGGGAACTCCTTGTGGTGACATCTGAGTTGCTACTCAGCATGAAACTGGGTTGGAGTCATGGAAAATATGCATGATTTGAGTTGGGGAGAGGAATATCTTCAATCTTTGTCACCCATCTCCTAGTTTACTAAATTAACCTGGTCTTGTTTCATGATGAGACTGTCTCTGTGTGGGCATTCACACTGGCAGTTACAGCTCAAGTTGACCCTCACTGCATCCAATGGTGTGGTGCTAAGGTCGATGGCCCTGTTTTGCTGGAGAAGTGAAGAGTTGTCACTTCAATAATTCTGATAAGCCAAGTAACTGACTGGTCTTGCCAGTGCCTAAAGCCAACTCTGCAGGCAAGCCCTTTCAAATTCCACTCTAAAACTGGCTTTTTTGTCCATCTTCTCCAAGTGAAAGGTTGCTCCTGCATCCCAGTACCCTGATAATTAGGAACACCAGTCAAACTTCTCACCTAGATTCATTCATGGCTCATTTACACACACACACACACACACATATATATTTGTACTTGTGCCAAACTATCCTTAAGTAGCTCCTTTTCATTCCCTGGTGTGTATCTGCCCTCCTCAGTGTGTTTATGGACAGAAAGCATATCCTTTCAGTCTTTCTTTTCCTTGGTTTTGTAATCCAACCTCTTCTACTCATCTCCCTTAGCTCCCTCCCATTTACCGAAGCATCATAATAACCCACCATCTGTACCTGAATTCACCTGAACACTGGCAATTAGGGGTGCACAGGTCAAGGTTTGAACTATGTTCAGTGCAAGCATTCTTGATCCTCCACCTAAAAATTTAAATTATACTTTTCTACTGAAGAGATGGGTCCAAATCGGTGTTTGAAGGCTCAAGCAATACCATGTAGGAAAATCTACCAGTGTCTTGCTCTGGGTTGGGTTTTAATGAATATTAAATTTAGCAACAGTTTGGACAAGAAAAAAAAAAAAAGTTGAAAGGAAATTAAAACCTCTAGAATTCTTATCCTTTTTTCTTATCTGTTATTCCCTTACTCTTATCTGAACTTCCCCCCCTTTATGCGACAACAGGAGTCTGGGATGTGATTCTGCTGTAGGTACTTCGCTTGCAAGAACTAAAAGCAGAGGAGGAACATCTTCCAAATTCTGTACGTGGACAGCCTTGCTGAGACTCAGCAGTCCGAGCTTTCCACTCGGGTCTTGCTGAACCTGCAGAGCGAGCAGATATCTCTCTTATATATGAGCAGATATAGAGCTAACATTTACATACAGTAAGGAGGTGATTACAGTTATAACTACCCAATTTCCATTACAAGGATAAATTTACTGGTAGGAAGGTCCAGTCTGATGTCACATTTCCAGAGCAAAGCTTCATGCCCAACAGTGTCAGAATAAAACCACAACTTTTTTACTAAAAAAGTGGTCTGCTTACTTTGAAGGCATGACTAAGAGAACCACAAATTTGGTCTTTTATGTTTCAAAATGAAGCTGTCATTGCAAATATAACCCATGAAATTTCTTAATTTCTTTTCTCTGTGAATTCCAAAGAAGCTAATCAACATGATAAAGCAATTTAGTTTAGCTAGGTGTACTAGGTAAGTGCTTATTTTCCTTTCCCTTTTTATTTAAATCAGTCTTGGTTGACAACTAATTTCTTCTTTTTCATCAGAGTAAATACATCAGATGACATTTCAAAATGTTATAAAGGAAATGAAAATGACTTAAAAAAAATCAGAAGAAAAGCCTGTCCATCAAACAATCAACAACTAAATCTGCCCAGAGACAACAATTTGAAAGGAAAATCTATAAAATAAGATGTGTGGACATGGTTTCAGGTTTTGGTCGAAAGTCAATCTATAAACTCAGTGGAGCAATTGAAAGAGGAAAATCAAATTCAGCTGAAATAACTACTGAGTACTGTCAGTACCCAGGAGATTAGAAATAGCTTGAGTGACTAATTTTGAGGTTAGAACTATGTTTTACTTTTTTTGTTTTAGGTACTTTGATTCAGATGTAACAACTTTTCCATGAGTTATTTCTTTGCATTCCTATGTATACTCCACTCTAAATTCCATACCTATAAACAGTGACAGAAACCACGTTGATTGCAACCCCAATGAACACCCATACTCAACCTGGGGCACTTGACTGCGGCTAAAAACCACCCTGAGACTCTTCCAGTTTCCAAACTGAACAGAAAATTATTCTGAACCTCATAAATCATGTAATTACCAAATCTTCAAGGTCTTTAAGAAACAGCAGAAGTTGGTAGCCCCTTTTAATATAGAAGACCATTGAAAGAGCTACTTAAAAAAAAAATAAAAAAATCCCTTTCCTGATACTGTGACCCAAGCTCCCATTTGTTGAGGTCACGTCTCTGCTGCCAATAAAAAAAAGGCTGGGGAGTGAGTTTAGATACGAGATTACTGATGGTTTAAGTCAGTTCTGGAAAGTGGGATAGTTGGGGTAAAATTCATATTTCTGAAGTGGAGTGGTGCCATACCTCCTAACAAAATTAATGTTTTTCCAGGCTTATATTTGCCATGTGTCATCTGTGTTTATAATATTATATATATNCAGTTTTTACTCTGCTCTGTGTTTGCAGAATGCCTCTGCAGACTGAGCACTGCCACAATCTAAATAGGGAATCGTAGGAATAATAAATGGAACGTGACAAGCTGATGTGGTAATTGCATTCTATATGCAAAACCACCGTTCCAGACCAGCTCACATTTATTCACACTGTCTTCAGGGATCTGATGTTCTGCAGATGGAAGTTTTTCTCAATAGGAATGGGACTTTTTTTGCTTGCTCCCTTTCATTGAAGTTGCAGGTCTCACTGGTTAACTTGGTACCATCATACAATGCAAGAACAGAGGGGGTCACAGAAGCACCAGAATAAAAATGGAAAGAAAATAAAGGTGTATTAGGGGATATATAGAAAGATTTGTGCTCACAGAGACATTTGCAATTCTCAGCTTCTCCAATTAGGAAAGTCCCGGAAGGCATTTACCATAGAAAAAAAGAAAAAGAGAAAAAAAAGACAAAAAAAAAAAAAGACAAAGGAAGAAAAAAGTTAATTGTTCAGAAACTCATTATATAATGATGAAGTTAATAATAATGGTTAGTATTTCACTAATATAGCCCATTCATAGGAAATAACAAAAATAGAGTCAACTGTCTTAGGGGAGGGTTAAGTAATTTAGCAAACCCACCAGCACCAGAATTGTGATTCTAATGATCTGTGTGCCTTTGTATAAAAAGCAGCACTTACAGAGAATCTAGTCATTTTGAACACTTTTGAACATCGCATATAAAGAGAAGTTTCTCTTTTAGTTCTTTTAACAGCATGTTAAACCCGTGGCGTTCTCATGGATTTGTTCCGATGCCCTTCACTAAACTCCCCTTAGTGGCTGGGCACAGGGATATAACAGCCATTTTGAAGAAGCACCTTAAATTTGAAGTATTCACATAATAAATAAGCGTTCTTTGTTCCATAATGTAGATGCTATGAATAGTACCTTGGCTTTACTTTAATGCATGAAAGACTTCTCTCTCAACACAATGTCCTCGGTGTGCTTCAAAATGATATAGTCTGCTTCTGTGCTAACATACCAGCAGATTTTTAAAAGGATACATACTTTTCACAGCCAAGTCTGTTGTTTCTGATGACTAGAAGTAATTTAGTCATCAGAATTTTCCCATTGGACTCTAGGACAAATAATAAAAAGTTTCTTAGATCTCAAGTAACAACACAAATATATGTTATTAATACTCGTTCGAAGTAAGACAGTTGAAACTTGATTTGCAAAGTACATCAGTTATCCTCAAAGTAGGTATTTGCTGCATATAGGAAGAGAGGCAAAATGCCTTCTCTGCTGAAGTCAATGGAAAAAATGAAATTAACAGGAAAATTTTCTATAGACCCTTATTGATTTGATAAGAAGCTGGATTTTCCCTACATGATTTCTACAAAGCTATGTCCTGGTAAGCTATTGAAAGTACCTGGGATGAGATTTCAGGGCCTGGATAAAGCAGAGGGTTACTCAGGCAAACTCAGATGCTACATTTAAGCCTTTGGAAGGATCCAAATTTTTACAAACGCTCTTGAGTGGTGTTCTGTGTAACTAAATCTGTCATACAGAATTGTTGGCATTTGAAGCTGAGAGCAAGCTATGTTATGTTTTCAGCCAAGGCAATGTGTGTTGCTTCAGCTTGCCCACTGTAAGAGAAGACAAGTAGCCTCTGCAACTCCATTTTAAGAGATCTTAAGAGATTTAGAGTTCCTGGGAGAATTTGTACTGGTGGTCCCTGAGCATACAGCACCCCTCAGCTGAGGCACAGCACGATCAGGGAAAACACCAGCTTCTGCTCACTGCCTGCCTGAACTCCATTTCTCCACTCCTAAGGAACATGAAGGTATATTTCTCTTACCAGAAAGTAATCTTTGCAAGATTTACACAAAGGTGACAGCTAGAGTATTGCCAGAAGATTAGGCTTGAAAAGGCCCTGGGCAACCTGGTCTAGTTGGGGGTGTCCCTGCTGACTGTGAGGAGGCCAGACTAGATGACCTTTGGAGGTGCCTTCCGGCCTGGACCATTCTAGGATTCTATGATTCTAGGATTCTATAATTCTAGGATTCTATGATTCTATGAAGATTAGAATAAGAGAGAGCTTTAAGAGATAAGATGACCGGCCTCTCCTTTAGCCAGCATCACCCTCGTCCCTGGGATATGCCCCTTCATATTTGGCAAAGATATTGTCAAGTCTTAACTTGGTTTCATTGCCTTAAAATGGTCCCCAAGGGCAGCTCCTGTTGCAATGCTTTATGAAGAATAAAAGCTGTACTTTGAGAGTGCTTCCACCTGCACAGGCTATTTCGAGCTATTTGGAGGGACACAATGGATCTTCAGGCCATGGGAATTTTATGAACAACTTTCCTTCCTGTAAGAAAAGCCATTTATTTATTTTTTCTTTCCAGGGTCTTTCTTAAACATTTACTGGGAAAGGAAAACATTAACTAACAGTGTCAGTGATGCTATTGGTGAATTTCAAGAGACAAGCAAGTGGGTTATTGTGATGTTAAATAGCTGATGCAAAGAGTTTGTTCATTTATTTAATACTATGTATGCCCAGACTATGCCTTACAGCGTTTAGGAGAAAGATATAAAATTCAAGAAAAGCACAGAATGAAAAGCTTCTGAAGTGAGACAAATAAATTCTCCAAATGTGTTATCATATTAATCTCAAATGTATAAGGAAAATTTGGAAATAGGCACCTGCAAAAATGAAAGCAAATAGATCATCATTAGTGAGAGTGTTTTTAAAATAAACAGAATAAAAGGTTATAAAATGTCAGTAAGGGAAACAAAATGAATAGTTGTGATGAAAAAACCCTAAATATTTTGAACACAAAATTAAGCTCGTAAATTTTAGACCTTGTCAGCCCAGTTCCCAACTATCAAAAAAGTGTATTTTCAACTCATTCAAACTTTAACAAGAAAAAAGCTTTAAGAAAATGTCTTGTGATATTCCAAACCAAACCGAGCAGTCAGCGTTGCCATATGCAGTAAAAAACACACCAAAGCATGAATCTAAGACCATATGTGAAATCATGTTTCGATTTTATTTTAATCCCATTTTAAGGTTTTGCCCTAAACAACTCTTTTCTACTCACTATCCTTGATAAACATCTCTCTGAAAATTCCTAGTGCTGGTCTGGGGTAGTTAATTTTCTTCATAGCAGCCCATAGAATGCTGTGGGTGAGGTTTGTGATCGAAGCAGTATTTATAACACACTGATATTTTAGATATTGGTCCGCTGGTGGGACCTGGGGAGTGATTGCTTTTGCACTCATGGGGTTTTTTTGGTGGTTTTTCTTTTTTTTTTTCCTTTTTTCATAAAATTGTAGTATTACCCAGGTTGGAAGGGGCGCTTCAGATCATTGTGTCCTACCACCATCCCAACACTGATAAAAACCATCACTAAAACATATGTCTAAGCACTATGTTTACCCATATTTTAATTACTTCCAGGGATGGTGACTCTACCACTTCCCTGGGCAGCCTGTTCCAATGCTTAATAACCTTTTCTATGTAAAATGTTTTCCTAATATCCAATCTAAACCTCCCCTGTTCCCCTGGGGAGCCACATGTTTTGCCCAGGCTCAGAGTGTGAGCTTCAGGATGCTTTTTAGGAGACAAAGTCATCTTCCACTGCCTTGGGGGTGTCTTTGCCCTGAGAGCAAGGACGATGCATCACCAGCCCCTTTCTGTGAACACTGTAGCAGAAGTGAAATCACTGCTTCTTGCCATTCAGGGATTCCCCTCTTCACACAGCATATTCTGTCATGAAAAATGAGGAAGAAAACGGTCTAATCTTTGTAACCACATGCAGATCTCTTGAGACATAACCAGATAATCTGGCCATTTTATGAGCTCTTGAGGTTTTGATGTTGGTTTGTATTTCACATGGGAACAACACCCATCTCTTTCTGGTTTCAAAAATGGCATGCTACCAAAACCATCTTTTTCAGATCAATAATACCAGGTTTTCATTTCAGATCTCTATTCCTATCTGCCGTCAGAAGTGACCAGAGTGCCCTGGATCTCATAAACATTCCTATTACAAAAACTTCCACAAAATCAATACTTCATTGCAAAAGATGTCTTTCCAGACAGTCCTATATTCTCCTGGATATTCTTAAAGTAATAGAAAAAGGGTAAGAGTTTCTTTTATTTGAACAGGTAGATGAATACTTCAGCACTGATAATATGCTTTAATAGAGTTATTCTGATACCTGAGGTACTAGGGAAACACTGTTTATAGGGTTGAGTTTGTACTTCTGACTAATTTGTTCCTGAAAATGGGATGTCACTGAAGGTTCCCCAGGACAGCGAGGGGAAAGAGAAAGAAGCAGGACAATAACTCCCAAAAATTAAACACAGCATGTGGGAATCTCACAGTGGTCTGGAAAGCCAGGGAGAAGAACAAGACCAAAACCATCTGCATTTAAAACAAGCAACAGCCTGCAATTCAGCCTGATGTACCACTGACACATGGAGAGAAGAGCTAAAGTAACTCCGACAACAACTTTCCAGTGCAATTTCAGCTGGTATGAGCAAGTGATTGCATATGCCAGCAATTGATAAATTAATTCTGGAGGCAGCCAGAAACACCCAGAAAGACTGAAGAATTCAAAGGCAGACTTAATAATGAGAGTATTGGAGCAAGCAGGGTAGTGACGCTCAGCAATGTGGTGTTTGTAGTGACAGACTTTGACCAATCAGGCACATCTATATACAGTAACACAGAGGAACATTTGTTGTAATTTTTATATCACCACCTACGGATGATGCTCTCTATATTTATAACAAGATTCTCCAGCCCTTCTGTTCCCTTTTGCATCCTCCCACTTTTATTCAAGTAAGAAGAGAGAGATGGGCTAAAAGATACGTGAAAAGGATCACAAGTTTTTCAAGAAGCCAAGATTTTAAAAGTGCCTCCTGAGTTTTGTAAATGTGACTGGTGGGCTATTCACCAATTAAATCACTGGATTTTTAATGCTGAGCTGCTGGTGTAGAAACTGCAGACAGAGGTGACAGTATTTAAAAGATGAGTAGACATAGTGCTTAGAGATATGGTTTAGTGATGGGTTTTGTCAGTGTCAGGTTGATGGCTGGACTGAATGATCTGAAATGTCCCTTCCAACATGGGCATTTCTATCATTCAATTGTTGTATAAATTCCTAACACACTTGCTATTTTCCTGATGCTTCAGGGCACAGGGTCTGATTGATACGACCATGTCTGGAATGAGAAGTGCTCGCTCACATTTGGAAAGATGTCATCAGTGGTTGTGTCTCCTTGGCCAGGAGGTACACTGTGTCCTACCATCCTGGTCCACAGGAATGTGCCCTCAGCCATCTTATTTTCTGTCCCCCTGTCCAGTTGAGGAAGAGGATTCATAGAGCACCTACACAGATACCCACCTGCCAGCCCAGGTCAACTCAACACATAGATGTGTATTGCTGTAGATCTGTCTAGTCATCTGTTTAGAACTCTTTATGTTAGATGAAGTCTACCACAAACAAGATGAATACTTCCACTCTTCTTGAATCCTCATGGAGGGGCAGTTGGTTAACAAAAATAGTGTTTTGAACATTTCAACATTAGGGGAAGAAAGGTGAGACACTTCAGCTAGATACCTGTGTTCTGAAGAATCACATGCCTTCAGAAACCTGCCTCCCTCAGCATCTTTAGTGGCTTAAGCTGTACACACCTCTTCAGTATCCCCAGATACCTGTCTTCAGTGCATGGAAAACTAAGGTGCTTGAGCCAGGGGTGCAAATGTCACTCCTGAAGCTGCTGGCACCAGGCCACCAACAGCTGTAGCACCGAGCACTGAAACATATAAATCCTCCTTTGAAACTCTCCCCTGGTCTCTTGGGATGGTAATTCACCTCCTCTGAAATTCACCTCCTCTGAAAATTAACTTTCTTCCCAGGGATCCTGGGATACTTCTTGTTTTAAACTCGTGCATTTTCACAAAAAGCTTTAGACTCAAAGAAGCCACTTTTTATGAGGTAAAATGGTTTTGCTGAAAAAAAGAAAATTAAAATCCACGCAGGACAATGATGTATTCTTTCCTCCTACTCCCCTCATTCACTAGAGAAAATAGAAACCGGTTGGAAAGGGTTGGATGCCTTTTTGAGAGAAAACCACTTGGGAGCTTCCTGCAAGCAGGAAGAGAAAGCAGGAGATAGAAGGAAGTGGGCTGCCTTTCTCACCTCCTCTGTGATATGCAAGACTGGGTTCTTGTTGCCACCTACCAACGCAATTTTGACGCTGATGTCGTTTACAGGTTTCCATTTCATTCGTTCTATTTGTCTCACAAGCCCTGTGCTCCTCTCTGATTACGGGAGGTGAGTCTGGACAAGCCTCAAGCGGAGTGAAAGCAGTGTTAATGCAAATACAATTAAAATTGTCATCCAAACCAAAAGCACCATTCCATTTGCATCTCAGGAGCTGCATTACTTTTCCCTCCTCTCAAAGACCCATTTGCACTACCTAGTTTTTCCTGAGCAAGGGAATCGTTGCCACTGCACACCTGGGACATCTCACGGCTCTTTTGAGCAGGTCTTCCTTTGTGCTTGGGACATCAGCTCAAACTGTTTAAATTTAGAAATGGAACATTCTACTAACAATAACTTGAGTTGAATTAAATAGTCGATATTAACAGCCACAGACTCATCAGGGAAGTTATACTCTGTCACCAAGATGAGTAGCACTGGAGAATTATTCTAAAATTTCAGAGGCATGTTGAGTCTTGTTCATTTCAATCAATTAACTCAGGTCCCTGTTAACACCAGTTCCAGTTGATAAATTACTGCACCTTTGGGACTACAGCAAAGGCTGTACCTATCTTTTATTTTTAAATTGTTTGACTTAATTAGCCTTCTACAGGTTATACAACTGCACTCCAAGGACTTCTCTGGTTGGGCAGTTGTATGGCACAGCTGACTTCCAGAGTTACTAAAATAATTCAGATTAGTTATACCAGTATTTAGCTTGTCATCATAGTCAGCTGAGATATGAAAAACTCAAAACACTGACATGTCACATACACCAAAAAGAGAGGGAATAAAGAAAGCAGCCAAAAATATTAGATGCCTATTGTTCATATGCTAATGCACGATAGATATGAAGATTATTATGAATAGCACTTATTATCCCCACTAAGTATAGCATCATTATTTCCTGAACTTTCTTTAGAATAAATGTGAGGAAAAAGTTTAATGAATTCCCCTTAGAAATCAGATTTGATGGCAGCAACTGTTCAAAAAAAGTAGCAGGGTGTTTTTTTCTCAAACATAAAGACAGGGAATGGAATGATTCATAGGAAAAAAGTCATGAATTTCCCTGTATTTTATACAGACACTCCATACGTATTCTGGAGCTGTCATAGAGCATAGCCAGCTCTTAAAACACAAATAGTTTAGAATATTTACTCCTGCAGCATATGAAACAAATACACACTGCCCTCGATCTGGATCTTCTTTAATAGTTTGTAGAATTCTGCTTTGATCATAAAAGTAGGTGCCTGAGTTCTTTATGGACAAATTAGTTAATTGAAATGGAAATTAATTTGNTGATTCTGAAACAAGGACAGGCTTAAAATGCCTAAATAAATGAAGTTTTCATGACATGGGATTGGCTTTTGAAGGTGCAAACAAGCAGCAACAGCACCAAGCTGCAATATTTCATAACCCTGCTCTGGCATTTCTATACCTATTGCAGTCTTACTTTTTT
>VXBJ01002999.1:2172-13714 GCA_013400055.1 Nycticryphes semicollaris
GGTGGAGAATGATGAGACACTGACGCAGCCACAAGAGATCAGGTCAGCAGCCAACACAACCCAGCTCTCGGTTGTTTCATTTGCAGAGAGGTCAAGGAACCACAACATCCCCTGGAATAAGACCTTTGGTCTCAGGTTGACTGCACCCATTATGGCAGTTTGAGAAGCAGCATTGGAGGTTTTCGGACAGTCTGTTACACCTCAACTCTTTTGTATTTAGATCATTTAAATTTTACACCCTGAATGTGTACTGGGGCACTAGAGTCCCCTGCAATTTGGCAGTTATATTTTAAACCTGCGTCTGCTCCAGAGGAGGTCATAAATGTCCCCTGAGGGATTTTCTGTGCCCTCAGGCACAACCTGCTTAGCTTTGAGGTTAGAGTTGGATCATCACTCTGCCTGATCAGCACAGGAATGGAAAGAAACTGCCATTTACTGTCAGGTCTTAAGCACAGGCAGGTGCCAGGTGGGTGCCTGGAAAGGAAACAGTGCAAGTGCCTCTGAATCAAAGAATCACAGGCTGGGTTGGAAGGGACATCTGGAGACCATCCAGTCCAACCCCCTGCCAGAGCAGGGTCACCCAGGAACACAGGAACGTGTCCAGGTGGGGTTTGAGTCTCTCCAGAGAAGGAGACTCTACACCCTGTCTGGGCAGCCTCTTCCAGGTCTCTGCCACCTTAAAAGTGACAGGTTTTTCCTCATGTTGAGACGGAATTTTCCATGTCCCAGTTTGTGCCTGTTGCACCTTGTCCTGTCCCTGGGCTCTACTGAGAAGAGTTGGGTCTCATCCTCTTGCCATCTGCTGTTTAGCTATTGCTCGGCATTGATGAGATCCCCTCTCAGTCTGCTCTTCTCTAGCTGAACAACCCCAGGGCTCTCAGCCTTTCCTCATCAGAGAGAAATTGTAGTAGAAACGTCATATTTTACAGAACCCATCCATGCAGATCATAGAGGCAATGTAGCCTCCCTCATGTACAGAAGTGCAGGAAGAATAGGGTCTGACCACAGCCACTACCATAGACGTTGCTTAATAGAATTAATTGTGTGAGATCTTTTGCAAGCTATCAAAATGCAGGAAGGGAGCTAAGGCCAGAGTAGAGGAATGTGGAAATGCCCTCACTGGGGCAATGATGCTGGGCTGGCTTCAGAGGCAAAGCTTTGCAATAAGGCTTTTCTCAGTGATCTGTGCAGAACTAATGATACAGCTAAAAAGGGAGCTGAAATGTAATCGGAATCCTGAGATCAGAAGGAAGATAAGCAGATGTAAACATCTCAAATTTCTACAATAATGGGATTTTTTTCCAAAGGTGATGAAAAGAATCTTACCAGCAGCACCGAAGCTGATTGGGGGTGAGACAGCAGCCCCAAGACTCCTGAGTTAGGGAGATTTATTTAGAAGACAACCACAGGCAAGAATTTTTTTCCCCTTGCTTTTTGATGAGGAATATTGCTGGAATCAGCTCAAGGGACAGAAACTTTGATCATGCTTTCGTGGAGCAAGAAAAACTGCTTTGAATTCTGGCACAAACCTAATCCTGGGAGGGACTGTGTGCATGATGTTTGAGATGCCTCTGTTTAGATGGTGGGACTGTACAGAGACAGTGACTGTCCCCTCTTGAAATCCTGCACTTTAAAACAGATATGAATGGGCAACAGAGCACTGAGATCCTCACAGTCCTGCAGATGAGCTGAGAAATTAAAGTTTCTACCTAAATCTGAGCTGCTCCTTGCAGAGGAACCCAGAGCGCCAGGTACTTCAAGAGGACAGTCCCTATGAACCATCTCGGTACCTATTTTAAGACAGAAATATGCAGGTGCCAAAGTTAGCATGGAGGAACCCAAGGTCGAACTACAAATATCATCTGGTGTTGTAAGGATCAAGGCTTCCTCCAGCTGTGCTTCTGGGGCTGCATGGTAAGATCACCATCCTGAGAAGGTCGTCAGTGTTGAGTGGGAGCGAAATACAAAGGGGAGACAAATTCATGACAGAAGCTGTTAAACCTATTCCAGCTAAGCATGCCAAGAAAAGTAGTGCTTTCAGCATGTGCTTAAGAAGAATATATCTTCTATGTTGATGTGGGTCATAAATATACTTCACCCAGGAAAACTGCCATTTGGATTTTTAAATAGTGACATTAGATCTACTAGAGGACAGAAAAGATCCATATCCAATGACACAGGAATGCAATAGAAACAGTATGTGTGGCTTTCACTAGATTTGTCCTGTCCTCAGAAACAAGAGTATATGTCTATATGGTGTTAATTGGAGTAGCATGAAAATATTCCAAAAATATGTATCTTTTTTTTTTATATATTCAGGAAACAGCCTTTCTCTGAAGGAATTGCTTCAGAGGGAGTGATACTAAATTTCAATTACTTTTTTCATTGCTTCTAGTTTTAAGCAAAATGTTTGAGAAACAAGACTTCTTTACAAGATTTTGAAAGTACATTTAGTTGAGTTTGTGGAATTTTCTTCACTTTGGCCACTGAAAAACCTGTGAGAATGGAGAAAACTCAACTTCTCTCATGTGGATAGTGGCTTTCCAGTTCATGTCACCTGATAAAAGCAAACCTTTTCCAAGGGTAGCCTTCTCTATGAGATCATGAATAATTAAAAGGAAAAATTTGCCTTTTAAAAATGAGGTCTCCTCCTCTTGCCTGTGGTTTTGAAGGACAAGGATCAAATGAGAGGAAAAATCACAAATTTTGTGTGGGAAAATAAAATATTCATTTGAAAGTAATTGCAAAGAGATCTCTTTTCTTCTTGAAAATACAGTAATTGGAAAAGCAATCAGAGACATCCTTAGTTTTCTGAGCGCTTTTAGTGTTATTTTTTCCCTGAGCCATTTTGGAAGACTGTTCTCAGACTAGTGGTGGAGACAAACCAAGCTAAATTTATTCCCAACACCTGTACAATGTGGTAAAGAGCTGTAGGTTCCCTGATAGGCATCCATGATAATTGCTATGGCATCCTTTCTTTCCAGTGAAGGTCTGCCCTGGCACCACAGCTTTCACCATTAAAACAAATTCCACTGCCCCAGTGTGATTAAGCCCTTAAGGTGGCTGGGGTGTAACGCATCGGGCAAGGGCAGGAGAGGCAGCTCTGCCAGAACTGATTCAGCACCTCTGTGCATGAATGCACCAGAGAGTCCACAGCCCTGTGGATGCTTTGGGATCATCCCTCAGTTGACTCTACCCTCTGCCTCCAAAGTCAACTCTTCCACACGTTACGAACACAAGTTCTGCTGGGACTGGCCCTTCTGCCAGGAACTTGCTGTGTCCCCAGGCTGCATATCCCTACGGATTTGCCCCCCCCAAGCACACAGGCTTCACACTTGGCTGCTGACTTGGTTATCTTTTCATCTTCACTTTATCATCCACCACTCCCATTTGTAGCCAGCACTTCCAGCCTGATAATTAACAGTTGCAATTAGGAGTTGCAGAGGTAGGTGTTTCCCCTCTGAAGGGACCTGATGTTTTCCATGCTGAGCATGAGAGAGATTCCCACTGAGGGAGCTAATTTGGACTGCTTAGTAAATGCAGATTAATATTGTCCTTGCTGTAATCTAGCTGACTAAGTCTAAAAAATTGAAAGATATTAAACCAGCCGTTTTAACTTATTTACCGACAATCCTAAATTCCTGTCAAAAATGAAAGTGCATAAATTTTAGGTGTTTTTGCTCAGTCCACGCTCTTCAAAGCTGCTAAGCACTTTAGAAAATTGGGTAAACAATGAGTAAAAACAGTAGTTACCCAGTAAAGGGTTTTTTCCCTCATCCATTTTAAGGAAAGAGTTGCTACATAAAAGGTAGGATATAAAGGGTTGTTAACAGAATACAGCCATAGAACTAACACCATTAAGTAGATGGAGCATCAAAATGTTTCTGTTCAGTTCTCAAATCCTTCAGTGACTGATAAAATGGTAGAAGCTGGGAAATAATGGGAAAAGATGATCTGGACCTGAATGGGAAAAAAAAAAATCTGCAAAAATCAAAACAAACAACCAATGGCACGAGTAATTTCACCAATTTTTAGCTCTTGAATTCAGACATGCTACTGGTGTCCAATAATGGTATTTTATGTCTTCAGCAGTGAAAGCCAGTATGAAGTTAATAGTGAAAAATATGTATTTTACAAATAAGACTGTGTCTCAGTATCTGCAGGGAAAAATATGTTTAGATCCTACTTTGCTTGTTGCTAAAAGTGATCTAACATTGGAAGCGAAACAAGAAAAGCCTCCAACAATATCTGTCTGGTGATGAGAAATGATTAATTTAATACCTGCTGGAATAGTTTCGTAGGCATCCCCAGGACAGCTGGATGGATTGTACATGATACAGAGCTGTAGCAGTGTGCAAATAAAACAATGAAGAAATAAGGAAGTGTTATTGATGGAGATTATTTCTCCCCTTACTTGATCATAACAGTTTTATATCTGTGTAAAAATGAATTCTAGTTTGTAATGTGGTCTCTGGGAGTTGTATTTATTCTGTTTATTGGTATCAGGAACTTATTACTTTGCATAAATTATTCATGTGAATTAGACATGCTTATGATACCCACATTATTTTTGTTTTGAGAGATGGGTAGCAGAAAGCCACCATAATATGTCTTTTTTTGAGAAACAGCACTTGGAAATCATGGGGCATGAGAAACTCCCAGTGTGATCGGCACAGCACTGCTTACCCTGCACACAGCAAAATACTCTGCTCCCACAAACCGTGAGGGTGTTGGGGCACTCTTGCCATGCACAGTGGAGCACAGTGCAGAGCCTCCCTCTGTGGGGCTCCATGGGGCATGGCAAGGGCCCTCAAAGTAGCAAAAGGTAAA
Source organism: Nycticryphes semicollaris (assembly GCA_013400055.1). Classification (NCBI taxonomy): domain Eukaryota; kingdom Metazoa; phylum Chordata; class Aves; order Charadriiformes; family Rostratulidae; genus Nycticryphes; species Nycticryphes semicollaris. The sequence continues at coordinate 7,003 of VXBJ01002999.1, forward strand.
GGGGAGTAGCTATCCCCTAGCTAAGTTTGTCCCACAGCCTTTAAATGTGGAGGTTTATGTGGAGAGATGGCGTTTTGGAAATGATTTAACATCTAGCTGGAGCATCTGTTCTTTAGCCATAAAAAAGGGGCTGGGTGGCTTATTGCTCTGTGATCAGCAGGAGGTCAGAAAGATCAGCATAACAGTCCCTCTGGTTATGAATTTCTAGCAGGGAAGTAAAACTGCTACATTCACTGGTCTCCACTGGCAAATGCCAGGCAGGAGGAGCCCATAAGATGAGAAACAGACTGCTGGGGTTGTGCCTGTAGCTTGGCCCACAGTTCACCCATCAGGGGGACATGCTGGGTTCTTGACCTTGGCAACGGAGTCTTTTGCAAACCAATTAGCTTCTATTTCCCTCTGCAGTTGATATTTGCCTTAAAAGCATATTTATTTCATAATGCGACTGAATTTTGATTAAAATACTATTCAAGTATGGTTCTGATGTTGGGAGAGGGATTGGCAGGGGTGCTTCTGCAATGGATCCCGTGCAGCTGGAAGGGGCAGTGCTGCCTGGCTGCTGCCTCATTCACCCTGAGCACTGTTTCCTTCCCAGGGCTGCTATTCCTTCACAAGCCTTCTACTAGGTACCTGCTGTATCATTGCCTTTTTGCAACTGGTGATTCAAAAGACCTGGCTGATGTGCAATTTTTTGGAAGCATCCTTGGAACCATTGGGGTTTTTTTTGTGTCCATCTGGGCCACGTGCCTGTCCCATTGCAGCTGGGCCTTCATTAATCATACCCCAGTGGTGATGCACTCAGCAAGCTGCAAAATGTTGTTGCACAACCTGTCTTGCTATCTTGTTCATAGCAAAGCTTGAAATTCCTCTGATGCATCTTCCTCCAGCTGCCAGACACAATTTCTGTGCAACACCTAAATCTCACATCTGCACAGCGGTGTAAACACAACATCCCTGTCCACCCTGCTTTGAGTGAAGAGCAGAGAGAGCCCACACTGAGCCTCTGATGGCTGCATCATAGGAAGAGAGTAGCTCTCTGTTAGCGCTGCAGGCAGGAGACTGCAGCACCAGGGGCTGGGTGTAAATTTTCAGCTGTCAAGTGGCTCAATCCTCCTCCAGGAACCTGGGAAGCAGCGAGTAAACTGGCCAGGTGCTCAGTGACTTGCCCTTCTCCACTAACAAGGGAAGAATCAAGTGCTCTGGCAAAACCCACGCTTCACTGAGGATGGAAAACAAAAGGGCAGCGGAGGAAAAAACTGTACTTTGCAGTAACCAGCAGCTTCTTTCTCAAAGCACACAGGAATTGCTTAAAATGTTTCTTAAAATGTTTTTTCTCATCTTGATGAAGCAACTGGTAAGGAAGCCACTTGCTTCCCCTGTGGGCTGGTGTCATCCCAGATGGCAAATCTTTGGCCACGCCTGGTAGCAAACCACCAGGCTGGCTGCACAGCCCCAGCAGAGCAAGCTACCCACCACCCTATTCTCCCAGCTACTTGCAGGGGAGGTCCACCTTCAGCCTCAATTTCCTCCAGTTGAGCTGGAATGAGGCACAGCAGTCCTAAAAAAACAGAGAGATGGCAGGTCAGTTATAAAGGGCCAGTCCTGCAAGGCAGACTTGAACGATATGCATATTAACCCATCGGACACAAGGACTTAAATCAAGGCACAGACAGCACAGATGGGCCTTGTGATAGGAGAAATGGTAAAGCCATGACCCCACAAATGACTTGGAGATCTGAGACAGCCACTTAACATCGGCTCTCTCCAAGATAAGGAAACTGGGATGGGTGAACCTGAGCCAGAAACTTATTCATGGAGAAATGCCAACTCGGGAGAAAGAGATGGTGTGATTTCTGCATACAATATTAGGAAGAGCAAACTATTGGATCTATATCTGATATCCACATTGTTAAAATATGCTGTCAGGCCAGAAAAGGTAGATAAAGACTTGCAGGGATGAGTCAAAGTTTGGAAAACCCGCCTGAGTGTGACAAACTACAGGAGCTCCGTCTTTCAGTTTATTAAAGTGAAGTTTATGAATAACAGTCACAGCACAAAAATCCACCCATAGGGTGCAGATTACTGATAGCAAAATAGTGTCTAATTTTGCAGATAAGGACAGATCAAGAGCCAGTGGTAGGAAATTGCAGGCATGGAAGACTGCATCTGAAAATGACGCACAGACTGCAATTTATGATAATGTTAGCTATTTAAGAAGTGCTGGATTTTTTGCTAGAACCACTCAAAATTAGACACACTGAAGCTGTGCACTGCTAGGTCCAGGTTGGAAGGGCTGGATCTTGCACAGAAATACAAGCCTTGTGGCTGCACAAAGTCCAAAGCAGTAGATTTTTAGGAGGCAGCTTGAGATGGCAATTTTAGGACTGAAATTTAGCATGTATGCTCCGGTACTACGCCCAGGCATGTTCAACACCCATGTTGTCTTGGTGGAACCTCATCCTTCACTTTGCTCAAGGCAGGAGGAAATGCTAAGCCATAAGCTCACATTTCAGGCAGAAATAGCAAGACTGAGACATGTGGGATGTCAGGCTGGGCAATACAGGAGCCAGGTGTGCTCCTCTGCATCCCAAATACTGCCCGCTCACTGGGTACAGTCCGCTGTAAATCATTTCACAAACCATGAGAAATTAGTTCCTGATCTAAGATATAAAACTCAAGGGAAAATGAAGACCAAGATTGCTGGTGTTAGTACTGTCCTTTGCTTCCACAGATTGTCCCTTTCCATGGAGAAGTAAATTGCACTGGAGGGAACAAGGGACATAGTGGAAACTTTAATAGAAGTCATCCCAAGTGAACAAAAGCCCCACATTTCCTCCACATCCTGCCTGGCATCTACATACCTGATCATTGCTCTGTAAGTGGCTTGAACAGACTCTGTGCTGCCCTGGGCTGTCTGCAGTTGTGAATCCCCTGGCATGAAGGAGGTCTTTAAGGTTTGGAAGAAAGAAGAAGATGTGAACAACCTGCAGCTAACAGCCTCGGTAAGTGTTTTTCCTTAACTATTCTGAACTTACAATGCACTTGCTTCCTGTTTTCTGAATTCCTCTGATTTATGCGCACTCATTTACTAAAAGAAATGGCAGCAACAAGAGTAGAGCTGTCTTCCAGTGCACAGACTAACAAAAAATCACCAGGACATCTCTAAGAAACTGCAACTGTTTGGTCATCAAGAGCTCCAGGCCAGAATCAGTCATTATTTGATCACCTCTGTAATAAGTCTAATTGGTAACAGCCTTTGATAGAGGTGCTGGATTCTCATTCAGCTCATGCCTCCTCTAAGATTTCCACTCATGTTCCCAGAAACATCAATGATGTGGTTTTGCTTGCATTTAATTCTTTGCTAACTATTGCACCAAAGCATAGTTTTCCATGAATATGCCACGTGCATTCTCTGAATCACAGCCCCATCCTTCCCTCACTGCTCCAGGGAAAGGAGCTCAAGAAATATATAACTTTACTGCTACAGTAAAAGCACTTGTTTTTCTGGGCCCTGGAAGGCAGGAGCTGACAACATTGCCTGTATATTAGTGACGGCGCAGATCTTTCACCTCCTTGTGCTGTTTTTGCAAATGGAGGGCAAGACTGCCTTATCTGATTGTCATGAGCAGAGATATGCAAGTACTTGTTTTCTTGATTTGTCCAGTGATCCAGAAAAAAAAGTTTGAGGTTGACCCAAAACCACAACTTCACAGAGGTTTTGGTAACGTGAAAGTTCATATTGAGTTAAAATGCCAAATGAAACACTTCCTTTGACAAGAAGTGAATTGTTTTACCTTGGAGGAGTTGTTTTTCATCAGATCTACAGGAGGGGGGAGTTTTACTCCACAGCTGCTCACCTGGCTCACGTTGGAACCCAGCACTCCTGTGGCTCGAGAGAAAAATATAAGCTGGATAGACACAACCTACACTGGGCTATAGGGCAAGGAGAAGGAGGACTTTATCTTCCTGGACACATCCAACATGCTAAGTTATTAATCTTGAGAGGCAGAGTGCTCCCTCCTGGTCTATGGGCAAGTGTCAGAGTGATTGGGACCCTGGCAGGATTCACCTGCCTGAACATAGATGCAGACTAGAGATGTCTCCATCTGAGTAATCATCTAGAAACCCATTATGGTCAACAGTGAGAAATCATCTCTGCCAGAAAGCCATCAATCTTGCTATCAGGGAGATATCTAAGTAAGCAAAAGCAGTGACTTGCATGCTGAAAACTGTATTTTTTCTCTAACTTATCTGCGTGTGCCTAGACTTTGGAAGTATAAATTTGGGCTGATGAAATTCTCCTTTCCTTGCTCCTCCCCTAGTTTTCAGCTTTACTCCTGAAACACTGGGTGCAGGACAGGAAGAGCACTGGTGTATTCCCCATCCCTGGGTTGAGGCGTGAGGGGCTGTGCTACCAAGCACAGACAGCACCTCTTCCAGCTTCACTCTCCATGTATGCTCATGCTAGTTTAATGCCTGCATCTCCTCAGGACTCCCGTCTCCTCATTCGGAGAAAGCTGCAGGGTATTTTTTTCTTGCCTACTACAATTCATGATTTTCAGTCATGCTTTAGGATGCTTCCCCAGCCCTGAGACATGGCCACTGTGGTGAGTCACAGCACTGGGATTGTGCCTTCTTCATTAAATGCTCTGGCGTTTTGGGAACTGCTGTACTGGCTTTGGAGAAGGAGACAAGAAAGAAGTGAGCTTAGACCATTAGAGAGAAAAAATTTCTTAGGAAGGCAGATGCCCATAGTGGCCACCCATTCAGGTCAGAAATTCACCTTCCCACAGGCTTTGCTTTGGTCTCTGCTGTGCAAAGTGAAGCTGAGGCAGCAGAGAACTGGGGTGCTCAGGGCAGAAGTGCTGCACAGCTGCAGTCCCCAAACACATCCCACTCGTAGGCATGGTTTGGAAGTTTCTCCTCTTCCTCTGCCACTTGGTGGCTGATTCACTGAATCCCAACTGTGACTGTTAGGTTTTCTGCCTAGAAGCCCTGGTTTGTCAGGGGGATTAGGAGCATGAATACAATTGTCTGCTCATGGGAAAGAGAAATATTTGTTTTATCCTCTTCCCACAATAACAGTAGGACTAGCTCCAGCAGCGTTGCTTACCCAGTCGGGCATTACTCCCTTCTCTCTATAATTTTTCATTATCATATTCACAGGAAAAAGAAAGATGTTTCTGCCTTCCTGTGTAATGGAAATCTTACAAGACAGTGATGGAATTTGTATTGTATTGTGAAGGCATCTGCTTGGAGACTGGGATCTCTCTTTCCTACCCAAGATGCTCAGCTGCTCATGAAAAAGAAGTGAAGGACGCAGTGAGCAACACCAGTGGTGATGTCCATTGGCCTTCTCCCAGTGGTCTCTACCAGTTCAGGGCACACAGCATAGTGCTTCCATGTATTTTTGGCTCAGAGTGTGTCCATCCCCTTCCATGTCCTTCAGCATCAGAAGTATTTGGCTTCGTGCTGGGAATTTAAGGAGAGCAATGTAGAGGTACATCTGACATGTGGCCCATTGGTAGCATATGACAAAATATTAACCAACAATTTTCCCACATGGCAAAATCTTTTAACAGGACTAAGTAGCTGAGTATGGAGTATGCCCCTACACGTGTCTTTCAGTTCCCAGCACTGACTATTGCAGATTTCATCACAAAAGGACTTAGCACTTGAAAGGAAGAAGAAGAGATTCTGACTAATTTGCTGGCTAAATATTTACTAAAATAGATCGCAGCAATAAAAGTCAAAAGTTCTCTAAAGTCAGGATTCAAATTGAAGAGTTAGAAAATATAAAAGGAGAGGTTCTGGTGAAAACTTTAACTCTGTACTAGCTTATATATAGACCCTGATTTTTTCATAGAATCAAGTAATTTAATATCAAGCTCAAGCAGAACTGAAATTGAAATTTTGTGAAAACCACAAACTCCGAGAAGAATTATTTTGGGGTGAAGTGAAAATTTGTTTGTCAAACCACAAACATTTCAATTTAAATTAGAACATCCACACCCCCTTTTTTTCTTAATTAACCTCAAAGCTATAAAATACACGACTGAAAACCAAAGAATATGACATTGCCCAAGTGTCTTTAATAAATGCACAAGCTGCAAAATAAATATGGATTTGCAAAACATTTTGTTGTTACCACATTTGCATTTTCACAGACTAAAAGTATTCCTACAAAATTTCAGCCAATTCCCTTTCTAATATTCTGCCTTCTCAATGCAATCATTTAATACTGATTTAAAGTCTGTGAAATGAAGGATGAAGAGCTGATATTTCTCTGTAACCTTTTGATTTTCTATATTCTGACTTCGGTCCATTTGATCCATAACATCCAGATTTCAGTAGCATAAGGGATTTTTATACATTTATTTTCATAATTTAATGTTTGTTTTAGAAAAAGGAGGGGAGGGAAAGCTGCCAGGGCTTAATCATGCAGCAGTCTTGAATCTTACCATGATTGGGGGAGGAAAAGAAGATTTGGCATCTTTGCTGCAGTGTTAATTTGCATCGAGGAGGATCTTTACCCTTCACAGCTAAAAAAGATGAAGTGATAACTTCCAAAGTGACATTTTGGAATTGGTGTGGAAGTTCTCATGCTGCTGGGGCTGCATTTAATGCTCTGACTGTTTCTTTTATTAAGCCAGTGATGGCAAATTTGCCCAGAGGAATAAATGCTGGGGGGGGGGGGGGGGGGGGGGGGGGG
>VXBJ01002999.1:17845-73321 GCA_013400055.1 Nycticryphes semicollaris
TTGTGTTGGGGTTTGTGCTTTTTTTTTTTTTTTTTTTTTTTTTTTTTTTGCATTTGAAGATGGGATCCAGCTTGCTACCTGGAGATGGCTCCAGTAAAGATTCATGTATCTTGGTCAGCCAGGACCACCATTCATAGCCAAGGGAAGCCAGCAATGTGCCCTTGTTGTCAAGAGGGTCAATGGAATCCTGGGCTGTGTAGGAAAGAGTGTGGCCAGTAGGGCCAGGGAGGTCATTCTCCCCCTCTACTTGGCACAACTGGAATCCTGCCTCCAGTGCTGGGCTCCAGAGTTCAAGAGAGACTGGGAACTACTAGAGAGAGAGCCCAGCACAGGGCAACTAAGATGATGGAGGGATTGGAGCATCTCCCTGATGAGGAAAGGCTGAGAGAGCTGGGACTCTTTAACTTGGAGAAGAGAAGGCTGAGGGGAGACCTTATCAATGTTCACAAGGATCTGAAGGGTGGGCTGAAGGAGGATGGAGCCAGACTCTTCTCAGTGGTTCCCAGTGACAGGACGAAGGGCAACAGGCACAAGCTGGAACATGGGAAGTTCCGCTCCAGTATGAGGAAAAACCTCTTTGGGGTGAGGGTGTCAGAGCCCTGTCAGAGGCTGCCCAGGGAGGGTGTGGAGTCCCCTTCTCTGGAGACCTTCAAGCCCCCCCTGGATGCAGCCCTGAGTGATGTGCTCTGGGCAACCCTGCTTTAGCAGGGGAGTGGGACTGGGTGAGATCTAAAGGTCCATTCTAACTCTGACAATTCCCTGATTCAGTGATTCCATGACACTTCCTGCTATTTGGCTTCACATGTAAAGCTGTATTCCTTGAAGGCAAAGCAAGCAAACTAATTTTTTTTTTTTGTTTTGGTTTTTTTTTTTTTTTTTTGTTATGAGGCACATTCTCACTTTGGCTCCATTACCAACAGCTCTTATATGCATATCCATTTCATGGTCCAAATGTATCAGGTGGAAGGTGATGATCATTTGAAAGTGGTAGCGTACCAAAGCCGTTGCCATTCCCTCAGCCCAAGGGAGCAATTTTCCAAATACAAGGGATTTTTTTTTCCAAGGCCCAAGGCAGCTGTGGCAGTCAGTGCGATCAAAGCCAGAGGGCGTCGGCAAAGGTGCTGAGATACTCAAATTGCGACGTGTCCACTGCTGTTACCTGTGTATGCCATGTAGCACCGTGGTCCTGGCGTATGGCTGGGATGCACAGCATCGCACAGAACTATTGTGATAGCAGTCAGGGCATTGCAGGAACTGACAGTCATTCAGATTGAACTTGTGTGGAATGAATCCCATGCCACATCCCTGGTAAACACCCTGATACAGAATCTCATTAGCAAACACAGCACATTACCCCATCCGCAGCAGTAGCAAACACAGCAGTCGCTTCGTGGGGACGTCAGATTAGCTGCTTAGCTTTGTAACAAATATACTATGGTTCATTATCTTTTATATGAATCCACCTCTCCAGTGCTTTTAAGACCTTGTGAAATAGGCATTTGCTGTTTTGTTTTTGCTCATGTGGCACCTAATTCTCCAATTATAAATTTGTGTTGGAGCCCCCATACACAAAGCCTGGGGCCAAATCCCTCTGCACAGGACAAGGGGTTCCCAGCTGACCAGATCTTTGCCTTTGGCAATGCTTCTTTGTAAAGCTTTTGATGGCAGCATGAAAGTGTCAGCATTTTCCTCAGCATCACCTACCTCCTTTTTCATCACAATGAATGATTGATGATTTTGCTCTCAGAAAAAAGTCAAATTAAGAAGTGAGCAAACAGTCCCTTTAATGTTAAGGAAACCCGAAATGTTGCATGTGGAGAATCCATGTGGGTACTTCCCTAGGGGATGCTAAGGGCATCTTTGTCCATTGCATTGGTGTCCTGGGAACTCCACCTGGGTATTATGAGAACTGAGACAAACTCAGATGCAAGGATCAGGGAAACCTCTGAAAAGCCTAAAACCTGTTCATGCAGCTCTCTTAATGGTGTCCATAGTGTATGGTCTGGTGTTTAACGGGCATTCACTTGGAATAACTAGCACAGCTCATGTGTTGTAATGCACCATCACAAGGTCGTGCCAATCAAACATTTATAACATTTATAACATGCCGTCAATTATTCTGTACACAGAACAGCGCCCAAAGATTTATAGGAAAAAAACAGTTCCTTCAGGCCTGTGCCATTAATATGCAACTAATTTGATAATGATCAATATTTGAGGGAGACTGTTATACTTCCTATAGCTCCAAGTCCTAGTAAATACGGGAAGTCCATGTGCCTATCTGCAGTCTACCCAGGTAAGACTTTCTTCATGCTCAAAAAAAAAAAAATAAAGAAAAGAAAAAAAAAAAGAAAACAGCTAGGAGGGGATAAAGACCAAGAACTACTTAATGACCTCTTCAGGGACTACAAGTGTTTCAGAACAAATTCAACATCAGTTTCTGTGATGTGCAGAAAAGGGATCTGGGGGGGAGGGGAAGAGGGTGTCATTTGAAATGTGGAGAGAAAGGCAAGCATTTTATGCTCAGACTGTTTCTGGATAGAAAGTTGGATTCTTGACTAAACCAAACTGATTTGAGAAAGTACCTGATTCCTGCGGGGATATAAAATCACATTTTCAATTGAAATTTTCAGGCAGAAAAAATTTGAGAGTTTTGATGAAGAGTTAGCTGCAAGAAATAAGATTCTATCTGCAGCTATTTCCCTCCTGATCCAATATTGTTACAGCTGGTTAATAGTTACCCTGTTAAGATATTTTGTCAGAGAATTAAATATTTTTTACTAAACTACTTTTTTCCCAAAGTTTCTCCTTGTGCAGACTGTTGAACTTTTAACAAAAATATTTCAGAGAAACTCCCTTTTTAAATTTTTTAATGAAGAATAGTAAAATGCTTAGGGAAACATTAAAATCACTTTCCATCGACATTTTCATTCAGAGAAAACCCATCACTCAGCCAGCCCTGAAAGCAAGATTTCCCTAGCTGCTTATGTCTCTCCAGGCTGTCTTTTTCTATAGAGTTGGTACTGCCTAAAAAATCCTAAAGTTCCAGAGACCCTTTGTGCCAGGCAAGTTCTGATGGACTCACATACAGTGATGGGTCTCCCATAGATTCTCACATGACTGCAGGAGGCAAAGGCTGCACGTGACAAGGTTGGAGCCTTGGCAGAAGATGCTCTGGCATCGGAAAAGGGCTGTGTGAGTGTATGACTACATGTTTGGCAGACGCTCAGCAGCCTGTGGACAAACGCAGGGTCTCTCTCAGTGCTCCAGCAGCTCTGGTGTTCCATCCCTAAGAAACTTGTTTAATGCACAAGTCAACGGGCAAGGAATAAAAGCAATTGAGGCATGTGAACACGCCACAGCTGCAGAGCAAGCTTCATCATGGGTTTATGGGTTACCAAACAGCAACTCATTTTATTGCCTTTTCTGGATTACTTGCTCTTTGGCCTGCCAGTATGGTCAGCCTCTGTTCTAGTGGGCAGTACAGCAAAGATGGTTTGAAGGACCCGTCTGATATGCTGGGAGAAAGGTGGAAAGTCAACAAACATAGGAGAGAAAAGGCAAAATGCTTACAAGGGTGGGTTGAAGGAGGATGGAGCCAGACTCTTCTCAGTGGTTCCCAGTGACAGGACGAGGGGCAACAGGCACAAGCTGGAACATGGGAAGTTCCATTCAAATATGAGAAATATGAGGGAGCCTTGCAGCAAAATCAATTAATACTTGAACAAGTCAGCTGCTATTGAATGAGATTTGAATTTCACACCCATTGCTGGAAAACTCAAAATAAACCTTTCCCCTTCCCAGTGCGTCAGAAATTCTGCCTTATAAGGAAATAATGCCTGCTGGATGTTGTGGGGGCAGAAAAGGGAGAGAAAATAGGCTCTGGAGCCCCTCTCCTCTTGTGTCTCTCTAGCCCTTTATTTTGCTCTAATCCCCAGGCTGTGGTGGAGTTGGGAAGTGCTGTTTTCACCCAGCCTGTGTCAAGAGGGAGGAAAATTCCCATGGGATGAAAAGCAACAGAATTCCAATTTCTGATTCACTGCTTCCAGTCAATTTAACATCCTGCTGCTTGTTAAGGTGGGGGAAGGGGGCGGGGGAAGGCTAGGTGTGCTCCCCGGGGAGGCTTCTGCCCTGTCTTCCCCAGTAAACGCTACCACAGAAAATACAGCTCACAACTTGGAGGCAGGGGAGGGTTCCACTGATGGTTTGGGCAGACTGAATTTCAATCAGCATCAGCTGCTAAGCAAAGCAGGGGGATGTTTATAATGGGATTTAATGAAGCAGAGAATCGGTGCTGTCCTCCGCATCAAAGGGGTTTCCAGTTACAGGGGAATGCAGAGCTTTCCATTACCAAATGAGCACAGAAATACCTCAGCACTTACTGAGCACTTCCTAACTTCAAATAGCTTTGCCAGCCCCAGAGAAAAGTCTGGCAGTGCTGCCCAGAGCCGTGAGCCCTCCCCATTGCATTTGCACCTCAGTGGTGGCAAGGAGGCTGGGGATTGCAGCTACAGGGCACCCTGGCTCACCTAATGATGCTAGCCTATCTCAGGAGAGCCTGCGCCCTGCTAACTGTTCCACCTTTGTTTCCATATATCTGTTGGGGCACAGACAGTGATAACAGCATCACCCAGCTTCCAGTTTTAGTGCTGGATTGCCTGCAAACCTGTCCATCCATCACTTGTCTGCTGAGCCCCTGAATTTCTGCTACCATGAGATGCTTTGATAAGGAGTTCTTCCAAGGGTTATGTAGCCTGTAAAAAGGGCTACCCACCTAAACCTCTTTCCCATGAAAGAAGTATTAGTTCCAAACCTCTTCCCTCTCACCTGGATTTGGTGTCTCTTCACATACCTGTTGAGAATATTTTACCCTGTGGGCATGTTTTCCTGAAGCCCTACCTGGCTTCTGCTGTCCAAAATCTCTTTGCACCATCTACTCGATTTTTGATTCATCATTCCTGTATGGAGCACAGGGCCAAAGACCTTCCCAGTGTGTACAGCTGCCTTGGTACACACTGGTCCATTATAGCTCCACAGCAGACCTGCAGCTGGACCACGAGTTTTTCTTTCTCACTGTTCTCAGCTTCCGAGCCATCCATTATTGCTGTTTCCCTGGCCTCCAAACCATTTTCTTTTCTTTCTCCTGAGCCACTTTTCCCAGATCTAGCTTATCCTAGTTTCAGCAAAAAGCCAGAACCAACCCGGGTTGTTCTTGTGATCTGTGATCAGTTTTCATTTTGTTTATAGCTCACTTACCACATGCAGAATGAGCTGGTGATTCTATCCCATATATGTAAATCACATGATTTTTACCTGTGTGTAAAAAAGTTGGAATCTCTTTGATATCGTGGAAAATCTCAATGGATCTATAGAACTGAGAGAATGATTTACTTCTGTAGTAGATTACTCCTGCAATGTTTCCTTCAAATGCAGAGGGGCTAAATTGATAAATTTATAAAAAACAAAAAAGATAAAAATGAGCATGAGTGGTTCCACTTACCCCCTTCACCACACCCCACTCCAGGCCCTGCCCTGTCTATAGGCAGCCTCATGGAATGGACCCCCATCCCTTTCCATGTGAAAGGGCCAAAAGGTTCCTCCTCTGCCATCCTCCTCTGTGGGAAAAATCTAGTGTCTTCTAGCAGCGTTTTTTCCACAGTGTTTGGAAGCAGATGCATTTTCTCCTGCTCCTGTCTTGATTCATGCTCATAGGGACTCATGACTCCCTCTGCACTCTCTCCTAATCTCCTCATACCTAATATCACTTATATCTGCATCCTCATTCCTGGGTCTCATTTACCCTGCCAGGTTGTGTGCATCTCTCTGTCTGTTTGCAGTTGCGGATGGATGGATGGATGGATGGATGGATGGATGGATGGATGGATGGATGGGGCAGGGCTGACAATGATCATCATCTGTGTTCATGATTCCAGGCTGCAGTTCAACCACCACCGTTGCTTTGTTTCCCAAGGAGGCTGACTTTGCGCCCAGCGCATCAGCTCCTTTAGCAGTTCCAGCAGAATCATTTTCCGAGCATCTCACACTGAAGTCACATGGTTTGCTGAAATGGAAGTGAACCAGCAACTTCTCATGACCTGTCTTTGAACTGGCAGCCTGGAAAGCAGAGACAACCTGTCTGCCCATGGCAGAGCAGTGCCCTTCAGCAGTGAGCACCTCCCCCCCGAGCAGGATCCCTCCCGGGGCGGTCCTGGCAACCTGCTGGATGAATGAGTTAACCACAAACCTCGCTTCTCACATGTCAGCTGTTCACTTTTGGCCAATCCATTCTTCCCTTAATGGTGATTTATTTCACAACATCTCAGCAGAGGTAATTTCCATATGGCACAGACTGCTGGAGTGGGCATTTTTCATGATATTTAGAAGCCAAGTCACTTCCATTTGCATAATATTCAAATGATTTCTAAATGTTGAAAACAGTTCACAGGAGAAAAAACAAAAAGGTTACTCATAAATTTCACATCTTTTCTCCTGCCCCCGGGTGTAGGGAAGCTGGTCAAGATACATGCGCTGCATGCTGTAGTACTGCTGTGAGAGCAGAGAGTGTATCTGAAGTCTAACCTGGTGGGAAGGGTGAAGGAAACCTGGTGGAGAGGGGAACGTGCAAGCTCACCTACACATGCAAAGCAAGGGGATGTCTAGCAGGTTGCTGCTACCAGTCAGAAAGGTTGTTTTGATCTAGGATTTTAACACTGTTCCTTCTAGTCCTAGTGATGACATGATGTCTCAAGGGCTTCAGCCTGCCTTACTGTCTGCCTAGGCAGCCTCATCCTCTTCTTGGCTTGTCTGGCCAGCCTCTCTGAACTGTACAAGGGAGACAGGAGATCTGGCTTCCCATCTTACAGCTTCTGCCCATGTGGGTAACACTCCCATATGCACAGGGAGAGGACCTCCCTGGTTACCACTGGAGCTGCCAGAGAAATATGTCATATTCCACATGGGATCCCCATTAGGGCTTAGCGCTGCAGTTGAGATCCCAGCCATGCTCCCTGGAACTGAACCCTGCAGCAGACTCTAATCTGTGCTTCAGCCTATTTTCCCTCTTAAATTCATTCTAGAATGGCTCCTCACTGTGCATTATTTCATCTTCAATAACCCTTTTCCCTTTGTTTACCTTTGACAAATATTTGCAGCTTTTGTAACTCACATCCTTTGGAGGGATTATGCAAAAATCGCTGTAGCCCTTTCTGCCTCACATCCAGTGTTAGTATCTTAGATTTAGTAACAAGCTCAGGCCTTGCTACTGCAAACCCTTTAGCTATGGTTTACTTTAACAACTGTGCACACTCCTGTGTGCCTGTGATTACCCATGAAGGCTCTGTGGCACTGGGCGGTTCTGGGCGGTATTTATACCCTGATTTAGCTGACATTGTATAAATAGGAAGGCAGGAAAAAAAGACCTAGTATATTTATACTGCAAATTCTTTTCATCTCATTGGCTTTAAAATAGATCCAGAATTTGTTTGCTTTTTAATTTTTCCATTAAAAATATATATGATTCAAGGCTGACTATTTTTTCCCCCCTCCCTATCCCTCTCATCCTATGCCTGGATTTTACACATTGTTCCACAACTGGTGGAAGAGGCCAGGGGGGCACTTTAACTTCACCAGCCACCAGGAAATGTTCTCAGCTAGGGGCTGGGAACTGGGGCAAAAAAGTGGGAGGCAAGAGAGAGGCTGTGATTCATTATTGCTAGAATAGGAAGCACCTCTGAATATTATCTCAGCATCATCTCTGTTCTTCTGTAGCATAAATAACTGCTCATCCCTAATGACTACATTCTTGTTAAGAGGAAGCTTCATTTGGGAGCTGTACGCAGCCACTTAACATGCAATCTGCATCTTGCTGACTGTGAGTCAGTGTCTCTTTGATCCCACAACGCCGTAGGGGATAGCGCTGAGCATGAGAACCTGTTTGCAGTTCCCTCCCAAAGGATTTCAAACCTATTCTGTCCTCTGGAAGGCTCATCAGTGGGATGCTCAGGGTCACACTCCTGGGCTCTGGTCAGCAGTAAGGTGCCAAGATCCTAAAAGCTGGTCCAATGCCTTGTTCATTGCCTGCTCTCTGCACTGAGGAAAAAGGGGGTGATGAGCCTGGATGACAAGCCCTTTTTCTCCCAGCTGAGTCAATGGATCAGAATATGTGCTCTAGAGAAAAATCACTTTGATGATCCACTTGGGCTTTCTGTACAGACACATGGGAATGATGCAAAAGGCACCTTTGCCATCACACTGGCACACAGTACCACAGTGGTGCCCCAAAATATGTTGAAGCTGCAGCCCTGTCCAGGCAAAGACAATCTTGATGCCCTCTGTGGCTCACTGGCCGCCATCACCTCATCTCTTTTTTCCATATCTGAAGCTCTTTGGAGAGGGACCTGTCTTGTTTTGGTTCAGGCCCGAGCATAATGGGATCTTGGACCATGACTGGGATGCTTACATGTTCCATGAATACAAATGTAATTAATTAATGAAAATAACCAGTGGGAAGCCAGAGCTCATTGCTAGAGGGACTTATTCATGACAACAATGTTTCTTTTATCCATTTCAGGCTCTTTTATCAAGGAAGCAGCCCTGTCACTGGCGTGGATGTCCAAAAGAGAATCAAGTGAGATCCCAGTTGTCTGCCTAGTTGGAGGGTCTCGTGAGTAAAGACCCTCAGCACTCCGGAAGGAGCCTGCAGAAGGCTGAAGGGTCCCTTTGGCATCTCTGAACTGGGCAGGAAAGAGCTATGGGACTCCTCATCAATTAGCCATCATGCAGGGGAAATCTAGTGTCTTCTAGCAGGTTTTTTCCACTGTATTAGGAAGCAGCTGCCTTTTAATTACAGGATAGCTAAATGCTACCTTGTGATCTGTGAGGTTATGCATATTTAATAGTGCCAGCTCCCATCTGCTGTTGCCTGGTGCTGTGTTTTAGGAAGTGCAGACTGGAAAGTCCCCTTTGATGTTTCTTCACACTGGCTGTTCTTAGAAACAGGGAGAGGACAGCAACTCAGCAGCCAGGGATGCTTCAGCCATTCTAAAAACTGGGGGAAACCATATTGTGCAGGGAGGTGCCTCACCTGACTGTATAAGGCATTGATCTGGCTGCTTTGTTTGTGGGGAGGCAGACCCAGCTGGAGGAGGCGGCATTTCGGAGCTGTGCATGCTCTGTAAGGGCTGACCTGGAGAGGGAAAAGAAAACAGGACACCACCACTGCCTCTCCTTATTCGAATATAATTAAAAACTCTGCTAAACTCTACTAGTTGATCCCCCATTTTCGGTGCTCGTGAGAAAATAGATTAGCATGAGCCTGTTTAAGGAATGGCTGTTCCTGTTCCTCAAAACAGTGACCGTCAAAATGTTTCCATGAGCCGTACTGTCACTTTGGGTGACCCAGCAGCAGCAGAAAGTGGCCAAAAGAACTGCAGAAGCTCTACCACCAGGTACTGTGCACAGCAGGAAGCACTGAAGACTTATGTCCATCATTGAGCATTGCAAAATCAAGTGCATCCACAGCCTTGTTTGTGTTCTAGCCCCAAAACAGTTTGAGGTATTTTTCTCTCTGTATTTATTACTTGCTTTTCTATTTATGTTCCCCTTGTAGCTCTCTAGATATTTCCGTGTCTACCTTCTCCTCCATTTTTTGATCCTCCCTGAGACATTTTGCAATTTTATATTACAGTGATTTGGCATTTCATCCTTTCCAACTCAGTACCATTGTTTTTCCTCCTTGGATGTCAGGAGAAGGAACCACCATGCTCAGGTAAATTTCCAGTGTAGGGAGTTTCCCATAAAGAAGTAAATCTTTCCAGCTGCAGATGAAACCACAATTTGCAGCTTGAAGGGACTGAACAAGGAAGCAGCTCCCAGCAAGAACAAACCTAAATGCTTTGATTTTCATTGGCTGACATGAGGAAAATGCAAAAAGATAATAAATAGCTGGAAAGGAGGAGGCATGAGGTTTCATATACTTACTTCTGCAGTGTGGTGTTAGTAACACAGGTAAAGCAAGAAGCATCACATACCTGTGGTGCCATACTGGTTTTCTGTTCCAGCAGAGACATGTGGCCAAGGAACTGCTCTAAGTGGGATCATTTCAGGTGACAGAAAGACAACTGGCACAAGCACTTGTCCTATGAGTCTCTATCCCTGGCACAAGAGAGAACAGGTACAGTTTTGAGCTGACATGACCTGCAGCAGCCCTGCAGATGTGTTTGTGACACGAAGGACCAGCCTGGTACCTGTAGCTGGTAGTCCCTGGCTCCCTGAGGACTCATCCCACTGTAGCAGTGCTGCTTGTGTCATCGGTGCTTCCTTCCTCCCTTCCCTTCAGAGCAGGACAGCAGCACCTGCATATCAGAGAGGGAGGTGAGCAAGAACAGCCTCAGCTTGTTTTCTGTTCCTCAGGGTGTCCCCCAGGCAAAGGGTTGCTCCTGAGAGGACCTTCTCCATCACCACTAGGTTGTTTTCCCTCTTAGCCAAGCTCCAGAAGTAAGCTCAAATCATTCCTGTGCAGAAAGGCTTAGCAGGGCATCCCTGCCCCTGGGAGCCCAGGGGTACCATCAGCTCAGAAGAACCAGATGCCTAGTTGCTATAGCTCTATCCATTTGGAAGTACGGGCACAAGCATCTTAGTAGCTAGCCAAAAGAGGGTGCCTGCAGGCTTTATTTGCAGGAACAGAAGCAGATTTTGGATGGGATGGAGACAATCAACAGGCCGATCAGGAAATTTGCTAGATAAAATATTTTTTTTTGCCAGCCTTGTTTGGTTGTTTTTGTCAAAAGTGAAATGTCTTTCTGGAAAGTCTCCATTAAACTTGAACTGGGAAGACTGCCAGGGTCTGGGATGGGATCTCAGGTCAAAAGTAATGTTCTGGGGAGCCAACCCAAAAAGCAAGTATCTTGTACAGGGCATTTGCCATGTAGTGGGAGCTTTATGTGCTAGTCATTTCTAGAGGATTAGAATTTAGGTCTCTTGAGTCCTATGTCAATACTCCAAACACCAGGCAACATGTTGCCGTGGTTCTGTCACTCACTTATTGAAAATGTGCTCCTGGACCAGAGAAACTGTTTTCCCATGAAGATTTCATTGAAACCAATGTGNTACAAAAAAACATCCAGTACACAACTCCTGCTCATCCTCACTTCTCCATTGCCCTCTGACATCCAACTAGGCTCTTGGAAGCAGTCCAACTATCAGGAGCCTGAAACCATTCTGGACATTGCTTAAATTCATGTCCCTGACCCTATCTTCCTTTCCGTTGCAGAAGGAACGGTCATTTCCCCTCTAATTCTGACAACTTTTCACCTGGAGAAAAAGCTGGATGAGAAGAAGAGACCTGTTTCTATGCATTTCAGGCCCATCTGGCACCAGGGGGTGGGTGGGAGGAGATGCCCCAGGGATGCTGCTGGCACTGAACTGCATGTCATGACTGGGGATCCAGTGCTTTGCAGCCCTCCTGGCTGCCGTGCAGCTTCGTGTAGCAGCTCAGAGCTCCCTCTCAGCCTACTATGGGCAGGAATTCAGTTAATATTTCAATAACAAATCTCCTAAACTCAGGCTCCCCATGGGGCTGGCATTGATCACTGATCCTCAGAGCTTCATTCTTTCTTTCTTCAAATCTTCCCTAGGCTGGGAAGGCGTCTGCTTATTGATATTCAGAGGCAAACATTGCAGTCTTTCAAATGCTGCCAGGCTTTATGAAAAGCTGTTAATAAAATGGATTCACCCATCAGCAGAAGCAAACCAAAGTGCAAAAAACGGCTGGGAGGAGGCAGAAAGGGTATTTCCACTTAACTGAGGGCATCCAACTCTATTTCCACCCTACTCTGCCTCCGAGGTCTTGGCTCAGGATTGTTCAGCAGCAAGAATTTCAGGGCCAGGTTGCTGGGTTTTTGCACAGGAGAAAAGAGTTTATGTTGCAGATCTGTATCAGAAGCTTGACCAGAAGAATTTGGTCAAGTCATCTTCAGATCTTCAAGATCTTGTTCCTAGAATACCTTTTACTTAGCAGATGATCTCTGGGAGCAAGTTTGCAGCTGCCCATGAAAGTTTTTGGTTATCTGGGCAGATGTCTCCTACAGAAAAACTGGAGCTTGGCTGAAGGAGTAAAGACACCAGATACTACAGATGGGGCAGAGGGTTGGACATCTTAACAACATGTTCACCAGTATAGAGTACTGTAGTTGGGGACCCAGGAGTACCACAGTATGTACTGTTTTCTGCACATCTCTGCCAGTGTACTGTGGAATCCTTGTACTATGGAGGAACTCTCATGGCAGTTTAGTCAACAGTGTGAACTAGTTTCCAGGAGCCCTGATTTTTTTCTTCAATACTGTGGAATGCAAGAAAATCTAGGCGTTTAAGAGGGATCAACTTGGAAGAGCAAGTCAAGATAAAAAAGGCATCCTAGTAATGCCTGAAATCAAGACATTTCCTAGGTGTTGACAGCAAGGAGGAGGAAGGAGGTATACTTGGCTCCCAGCATCTGGAAAAGATATCCAAATATGGTCCCTTTACGCCTCTGCAAGGAAAAGTGCTGCAGGTTCTCCTTCACTGAGTTTTCTGGTCATGGCTTTTCTTGAGGTCTGCATGAAGAACACACAGGGGGTTTACCATGAGCAGCAGCCAGACTGCTCCTCAGGGTGGCGGGCTGAGGTGCAGTTTCCAGAAGGGCCATACAATGCTCACAGCCCTCTGGGATGTAGCGGCTCCTTCCAGGGACTGATGACAAAGTGCCCCCTCCTCTTGAGACCACGGTTACTACAGATAGGTCATGGATCCCTTCTGTTCCTCCTAACTCCTTGGTCTGAACAGGTTATGTGCATCATAGACACTTAGGTTGGGAGGGAAAACAAAAAAAAATGACTGCCTTTCTGGTCCATACCACACCTTGGCCTCTGGAGATGCCACATATTTTTAAAGGTGGCTGAAAAACAATGTCCTAGTAAACAGGGATATATCATGGCACTGTGTGTCGATAAAAAACAATGTTGCTCATTACATTCAGATCCTTTCACTATCACACTCTGGGTAATTCTTGCTCTCCTTGACATGGCATCATGGTACAGTCATTACAGTGCTCTTGCTTGACAGGTATTATGTTTTGGGAGTGAGTTACCTGATTTCTTAATTTGGGAAGTCTTTTGTGATTTGGTGGCTGGATGTCTATTGTTTACTTCAGCTCTGAAAAGGACATCAGCAAATATGCCCACAGTGCTACCTGGGAGATTTACTTGGACATATGGCACTACAACACAAAAAGTTCAGGAAGCCACAAAGCACAGAGTGACTCATCCTACTTCACAAATGACTGTCAGCATCCTCAAAGGCCCCTATTGCTTGTCTTCACTTCTGGAAGGGCTGAGGTTGTATACATCAGACTAAAATCCTGAAGAAAAGTCACGAGGAAGGTGAGGCATTTGAGCCCTTCCACAAGGTGAATCCCTGTGGTCTATCCTGTTCTCCTGCCTCCTCAGCCTCACAATAACATGGAGGTGCCTTGATGACCCAACCACTCTGTTGTGGAAGGGCTGACAGTCAGTAGTTATCATCAGAAAACAGAAGAAAATAATCCAGCTTTCCAAGTGGTCTGCTGAGGCTTCTAGCCCTTTACCAACCCCATGCACTGTATCATGTCTCTGCAGGGCAACCTGGTCTAGGATCTGCACCAGCCCTTTCTTGTGGCACCATAACACCCAGCAACTCAGCACTGCTCCAGCCACTGCTGGCTGAGGGCTGAGGGAGGGGAAGACAGGAGGAATAAAGATGACTTGTTCTTCCAGCCCAGGACCAGTTCATTAGCAAAGGACGCTTTGCCTTTTAATGTCTTAAGGCTCAGGCCACAAGGAAGGTCACACATGCCTGGCAGAAACTGCCTCCTGAGCCTACTCTTCAGCCAAAGCACACAAATAACTTGAGGACACGAGAGGTCACACACACAGTAATCAAATGAGCATTGCACACAGGAGCCCTGGGTGGGGGAAGGCTGGGGTGTGCTGGAGACTGTCGCTGTGAGAGGACAGGTTGTGAGAGGACAGAGGCAGAGGGAGTGGGGAAGCAGATGGGGAGGAGGAGGGCAATGACTTGACAGGAATTATGCGGCACATCTCATGCTGAGGAGCAGTACCTTTGACCCGGCTCCTCTCAGAAACTTGGTTCAATTTGCACATTCACTTTGAAAGGGCATTTTCATTAAAGCTGTTCTGTAGCAGAGATGCTGGGATCAGGCAGCAGAACAGACTGTGTGAAGTCCCACTCTGGATTCTGCAGCAAATAGCAACGTAGCACCACCCAACAAGATGTCAAGATACCGCTAGATAGCTGCTTAATTATTCATACCTCCATCGTTATTATTAAAACTTGGTCTTCCACTCTCTGTCTTAAGTTTTCAGAGCATGTTTATAATATGACTGTTTTACTCAGTTTGGTTTTTTATGTTTGCATATCATACTCCTTTTGAAGGCAATGGCTGGGTGACCAGTAAGAAAGGGCTGGGTGCCGTGGGCTGGCTGCTGCAAGCATGGGATCGATGGAGCCCCTAGAGAGTAGCAATTGCCCAGTCCCTTGTAGGAGTCGGGTGGAGACACTTCCAGCATGTACATGGTGGGAAGAAAGTGGGAGAAGAAACCAGAATGTGAGCACCCATCAGACCATGTGTTCGTGGCACAACAGGGCACCCTGTGGACTGTTTAGGCATGTGGGAGCACAGCGGGTTGGTGGAGCACCAAAACAGAGATTGCTCTGCAGGATGTTTGTCCTTCTCTTCCAGGATATCATGCAAAGGAAGCGCTGCTCAGAACACTTCCCCATGCCATCACCAACCTTCCTCAACCAAGCAGCCAAGCAGGTAGACAGGTGGAGGAGCAACTGTTGACATCAGAAATTAATATTGGAGTTTGGGGAGAGGTGAAATGTGTATCATGCTTCTGAAGACATTTTGTCTCCTCTGGATTGCCTTTCCTGACAACAAACCTCTGACCTTAGGAATGACTCTGGGATCTCTTTGTGCTGGAAGTGACTCCTGGAGGTCATAGCAGGTCTGTCACAGATATTGGATCTGATCACTGGTTCTGCATTTAGTTAAGCCTAGGACAATTCAGGTGTCAAAGGACAGTTCTTGCACCTTTCTGGTCCCAGACTTCACCACCATCCTAATGTCCAACCAGAACCTCCTAGGTTGCAATATGTGGCCATTATCCCTTGCTCTGTTTCCAAATAAATTGGTTGCATCATCTTTATAACCCCTTTTCAAGCAAAGGTTTCTGTCAGACCTCTCCCTTAGCCTTCTGCTTTTTGTCAGACTAAACCATCCCAGCTACCTCAGTCTGTCCTTATAGATCATATGTTCTTCTCCCTACCTATGAGGGCAGCACTTCTATGGGTAAATGGAAAAGTTTAGCTAGACTCCTCAAAGGGCACTATAACCAGCTATGCAACTGGAGCTCTTTGTAGCAAGCCCCAGAGTACTTTGTTGTGTCTCTGTCTCAGCGTTGCTTCAGGCAGAGTCATGGGCATGTTAGTGCTGTAGCAAGAGAGTTTTTCCCTTCACTGGACTCTGTTTTTCTTTGACCCACAATTGAGTGCTTTTATTCTGGAGCCCACAGCATCCCAGCTACTGTAGCATGAGTAATTCTCTCCGGCCTTTGTTTCTTCTGTGGAATATCATGACAGGCCTGGCTGAGTTTTTTCTCCCTCTAATCATGTCCCTGCTAGCTAAGATGAGGTGAAAGCCTGTTTGCTTGTGTCAGCAACCATCCTTCCCTCTGGAAGTGCAAGATTATTTTAAGCATCTACAGAGGATGTAGCCACACAAGAGCTAGCCCCACCCAGCAGCACTGGGAGCCCTTCAGAGTCTTGCTAGACTCCCTCTATAATCTGGCTTTCTCCTGTGTTTCTCACTCCCCAGTGGCTGCAGCATCCCTTGCAGTGACTCCATCTCTGGTGCTACCTGCTCCTGGCATCCTCCTCCTGCTGCATACACCTGCCCTCAGGCCACAGCAGCAGTTCTAGCAGCAGCCACCAGGCTGCTGTATTTCCCTGGAAATACATGAAAGGGTCTGCATATGTAACAGCCTGCTTGGATTTTTCATGGCAAATAGTTGTGAAGGCAAATATTCCCCTCTGCCCAGCATGCTGAGCAGCCCTGCGCTGCCTGAGCCCACACCAACCCCAGGAAGAGCTTCATCAGAAACTGCCTCCCAGTAGACAGGCTCCTTCTGCCTTATCTACCCCTCCCCAGCTACTCAAGGGCTTAGTTCTTGGATGAGCTCTTCTTTGGGCTCCAGAACAGTACTTAACCCCTACTCCGGCTACAGAAAAGCTTTATTTAGCCCCTCGTCCTAATAATTATCATTAAGAAGGAAATATTTCTTGATATGTTGCCAGAAGATGTGCGGAGTTTTCCTCTGGCTCCTGCCACACTGTTGTCCCATCAATAGCTTTACACCTAATATTTGAACTTGGGAAGCCTTGTTGAACGAGGCCCCAGCAGTGCTGCCTCTCAGTACGATTGATCTAAATTCAGCACGTATCAAACAGCACCATATATATGAAAAACCTCTAGAGAATTTTGTTGAGCAATAATAATGCTTTTCATAAGAAACAAGCATTAAGCAACAAACATTAAGCAACTTTGTGATTAAACTTTCATATGTTAAGCATTTAAAAAACCAACAATTCGAGTAAGCAGCATGTGTGAATGTTGCTCAGAGATAAGCCAAGAATCTGCTATGAATATGTATCAAAGTGTCGTCATGGTAGAGCTCTGTCATAAAATTGTGTGTGTAAGGTTGTTAGAAAAAATGGTGATGGGAAGGCAAAAAATTGCCAGAAAAACTATTATGAGCATGCACTCTAGCTTCCTCAGCTGCATATATCCTTTTGAGAGGGATCCTTCTCACAGAAGGGCATTGTCTGGGAAGTTTGATGGTAAACAGGCACAGCAGGTATGACATTTTGGGGCATAGAGACAGATGTAGCTGCTGTTTGTAGCAATTTCTTCTTTCCTTACGAATGCTGTGATTCAAGTAATCTTGCTATGGAAACCACAAGCTCTGGCACAGAACCTTGCAAAATGTTCTGCCTATGGATAATAGGCCTGGGACTTCCTTCCTAAACCCATCTTTCTCAAGAATTGGGGTCTCTGAAGGGTTTCAGAGTGTTAATTTCCAAGATCATCATGATAGTTGCGTTGGCCCTGGGGAGTTGGGAGGTATTTTGCATCCTCTGTACTTTACTGAAGATCCTGCTGGTAATGGCGCCTTTAAGAATAAAACCACAGAAATTTCGTAAGCTGACCTGCTTCCAAGAAAATGGCAAATTCTTCCCAAATCTGTGTCCCAGCACTTACTCAGGCCAGCTACCACTGGCTTCTTGGGATAGGTGTTCCTGCTGGGGCAAGGGGAATGGGCTTGATGGGACACCAGGGTGAGTGGGGACGTCCCCAAGCACCACAGCCCAGGTCCAGGGGCTGAAGCCCTCCTTGTCCCCTATACCCACCCAAAAAGTGACTGTCTCTTGTTTTATTTCCCAGATCTGTCTCTGTCCTGCTTACCACTGTCTATGCATTTGTAAAAGACCTGTTTTCCAGCAGTTTTAATTTTTTTCCCTGACGTTTACACTTAAACTAGGACAGTTGTTTTATCCTTGAATTGGCTAGTTACTCTTTATGTAGGCTAATATCGTTTTCCTTCATTATTTAGACAAGCTTTGTTTGTTTGCATTTCTCCAAGAAATTTAACATTGTAAAACACTAACAGGAGCAAAGAAAATAATAATTTTGTAAATTTTAGGTTTCTTAGTGAAGAAACTCACCACCACCAAAAAAAACCCCAAACAAACCAAACCAAAAGAACCCCAACCAAACAAAAAAAACCAAACCCAAGACAGAAAAATTATGTTCCCAAGTAAAACATCACCTAAGGCAGAATTAAGTCCTCAGGGAGCCCTCAGTCACTTAGAACAGCAGAAGTAAGATTTGGTGTTACTTCAAAATATCCTCTGACATTTGAAAGCCAGAAAATTTGAACACTTCAGCCACTACCTTTTGTTTAAATGTGCATCGTGAGTCACAGGATGAACCCCTGCATACTAGCCTATACTCTGCCAAACCCTTTTACTAAGGCTGGGGGATAAAAAGCAATGTGTAACACTAATAATCATAAATGATATTACTACTATTACCAATACTTCACCATCAAATAGGAAGAAGGGAGCTGAAGTTAACAACAATCAATAAATATTAGGAGTTTAACTATAGCTAAAGAAAGAAAAGATGGTTATGACAGCAGTATCTACCAGGCTAACAAAAAAAACAAGAAAGATTAAAAAAATATATCAGGACTAGAAGCATGTCTGGCAATCAACCAAGTCCCTCAGCAGACAGCAGTGATGAAATCAGCAATGATGAAGTAAAACAAGCAAAAGTATGAAATGAGTGCTCTGTTTGGAGAGATGATGGAAGAGACTGCCACGTTGCATAGAGTGTGAGCTCTGTCCCACAGCAGCTAAGGATGATGCTAAACAGCAGCAGATAAAGGTAATGCATCTAATCCTGGAGGCCCAGGCCACTTGCACAATTTGCTTATAAGACTTGACTAAGGCAGCCCTCTCACCACTGATGTTAATTTTAATGAACTCCTGGCATATTGGGGATGCTCCAGGGAAGGGACTTCTCCGGCAGTATTGGTGAAAACTGGATGGGGTGGCTTGGGGAAAATGGGGGATGACAAGCAAAATAATGGAATTCTTGCTTTACCAGTAACAATGTAACAAAATAAGACTCCCTCCCGTTCAGTTTACAGCAACGTTAATTCATGCTGTTATAGATGGCACAGCTTGAAGGAGCTGCATAGGCACCCGGGATCAAATGCCCCCTGCTTTGCTGGTGATGTGGTAAAGGATGGGGAAATCCAGTTCTCCCTGCCTGAACTGGGATATGGGCTTCAGTCCCCTGCAGGCAGGCTCAGACTTTCTCTTAATCCCCTGCCCTCAAATTATTAATATGCATGATCAAAATCATAGTTTTCCGTTGCAGAAAATGGAAAACTCAAAGAAAATTTATTAATATATCCGTTTTCCTGCAAATATTTCAGAACCTGATTTCCCAGAAGTTTAGCCAAGGCACATCCTCTGCCACACAGCTTTCAGTGCTGAAGAAACTTCCAGATCATGAAAAGTAGCTTCTGCCTGTAAGGGTGAGACCTCCACTGGTGTCATTTCAGCTCCACAGTTCCCCACTATTGCCACCTGGCAAACTGTTTTGGCAGGGGATGCAGCATGGGGAAAATCTCCTGGAAAGCCATGAAGTCTAGGTGCTAGGATCAAGGGTGTCATGTCAGAGCTTGGGAGCAGGGGCTGAAGTCACAGTGGTAGTTTCTCTGGGAAGAGAGTGACAGGCACAAGTGGAAGAACCTGTGTAGATGGTCAAGACAGCAGAGTTGTGTGCTGCACTAGATAATGGGCTCCTCAGGTGATAGACGAAGTGGTTTAAATTGATCCACAGTCATGAAGGGAACTGGTAAAAGTGGTGGCTCCTTTCTCCAGGTGACACATTCTGGTCCAGACAGGTTGTTAGTCCCAAGCCAGACTGAGTCATTAGAACACAGAAATGGAGTTCTTCCACCAGAAAGGGCATTTGCTGAAGGACTCGTTTCCTTAACTTCTCAGTGGATCCCAGTGTCCAGAGTGTGGAAATTGGCCATACTGACTTGAATCATTAGAGGTGACTGCCATCACAGGGAGAGGATCAGCAAAAGGCCAGAGGCTTTAAATAACACCAAAGAGTCAACTGGGATTTGGGCCAGCCATTCACACAGGAATTACTTTCTACAAGCAATCTGGAAAGGGTTTTGTTCCCACCACAAATTATTGCCCTGACAGGGGATACAAATTGACACGGAGTGAGGATCCACTTAACCTGTCTTGCCTGCATTTCCTAGGGATATTTCCTAAGAAAATCTTCCCATGGTCCAGTAGGATTTTCAGAGCAAAATTATTCAAATTACTTACCTGGCTGCACAGCTTCAAGGAATTTACTCCATATCAGCTGAACCAGAGGAACCATTGGCATGTGCACTTTGAGTCCACAACAAATGTGCAAAGACTTAGCTTAATTTAGTCCTGACTTTAAGAGCTTTACATAAGCTTTATCACTTTGCATGCATTACCAGCTACAAGCACAAACGCTGTTAACTATTGACTCAGAAAATAAACGATAATCTATTAAGTGTGTAAATGGATCAGGATTGCAAGTATGAAATACCATTTTCAAAAGGGCTTCTTCAAAAATGGTTGAGTTGAACCACTCTAGAAACAATGCTGTTTCTCTGAGACTTACTGCAAACAGATGGGCTTGGAGGTTTGCAGGTGGAGCTGCGTGCAGATGTGTGGGTCAGGAGCGGAACTATTATTACCTGTACATGCTGCTGCTAAAGTTCCCATCTGGGCATAATTTTATGAGAAAGGAATCTTTAACCCTGGTCATCTGCTCACACTCACCTAGGATGAGACATGGTAAGAGCTATTTTAAGACAGTTTGGAAGTATCACTGGGGCAATGCAAATCACAAGACAAGATGCGTGGGGGAAAGCTCCCAGGAGGTGAAGTGGTTTCCAGGGTACTTCTCTAGCTCATTGAATGCCTCACATCATAAAGCTACATGTAAATAATAGCTGCAGTCAAATACAACACAAAGTTATTTCCACAAATTCCAGGGAAAATAATGTGCTCTGAGATGGCTGTTATATAGAGACCATAACTCCTGAAGTTTCTGGCACTGAAAAGGTTATTTAATGTACACCATTAAAAATCATGGGTCCTCTAAGGCTCAGGAGTTTCTTGGGCTACTTTCAGATCGCCCTGCACAACACTGGTAGGCTGAGATTTTATGATCATTTGACTATCAGCATTGAAATTCAAGATGTAACTTTTGCATAAGAATGCTTTTTGGTCAAAATAGATGTTAGAGGAAGCATCAGAGAAAGTAATAACATCCATGGTGGAGAGGAAGAAGTTGGTGGCTTACTGGGAAAACAGCAGGGATATCAACTCCAAGAGGGACATCAATGAGATTTAAAGGGAATAAGCATGGGCAGAAAATGAGCAGTGTGAGCCCCTTTGCTGAGAAAGAGCAAGACATGAGTGAGAATGAGTAACTTTAAGGCTGAACAATGATTTAACTCTATCACTGTGAATAAAAGGAACCCTCTTTTGTTAAATGACTGTCTTGTCAAGCAGCAATTTATTCTGGGCGAAAGTCACCCAGGGAAAGAATGATACCAAGTGATCTGGGAATCCACTGCATGCTACAGTAAACAAACAGCAAACAGGCAAACCCAACCACTCATGGATGCTGCTTTCTCCCAGACTTCATCTGCCCTGTCTATGACACAGTGGCTCTCCCTGTGTTTCCCACAGCTGCAAGCATGGCAAAGCCAACATGCAATTACAGAACTCCCATCTCCACTCTGCCTGCCTTCAATAGCCTCTGGTTTCATCTTCAGACAAGTACAGACAAGCTTTCTCAGGTGGGTGAAGATTGCTGTAAAAACCCTAGACCTCCTTGCTGCCTGCTTGAGAGTTATTCACAAACAGGGGGAAGGGCTGAATGAAGCCAGCATGATATTCCTGACAAATAATTTGGCCAACTCCAATTGGTAACTACGGAAAAGCTGTAGAGAATTGGTGTACTTATTTGCACAGAACCTTGAATATTCTTTGCCTTCTTAAACCTCTATGTGACTACTTTTATACCTGAAACAAGAGATTATGAGGGTAATCATCATCTGCTTCTTAGTGTTTGCCATTAAAGATTTATGAGTATTTTGGTGAGAATTGTTATTGGTGTTTATATGTAATGTTCTATGATGTACAGGACTGGTGTCAGTGTGACCATGATGCTAACTAGTACAGTCATGTTAGAAGTTACAAAGACTGAAAGGTGATTGCAACTTCTATGAAATGGCATTTTCTTACATGTTCTTGACTGCAACTGTGCGTATTTGTCACTGATGACATGCTGGCATGTCCCTCAAGGGCTAATATTTTGGGCATTTCCTGTTGCATGCACAACTTTTGCCCCTGAAGAGTCTATGTGTGTCTCTGGGGAAGGTGTTTTCATGAACTTAAAATAAAAATGCATCAAGCCAGGATCTATGCTTACAAACAGCATCACAAAACTGAAGATGGGAGCTAGCGATTGGCTTTTGTCTCCTATAAAAGATTGACTGGGTATGTGGGAGGTGACAAGGTGATGGCCTGACTTCCCTCATGCTGTTAGCAGGCTGAGGCAAAAAGAGAGGATGAGCAATTTGTTCCTCAAGTTGCAGGTCCATCATAGAGGCAAGTGATATATATAGAGAAAAGGTGGTTGGTTTTTTATTTTCTGTGGTATAAGCACATGGATTTTTGCTAGTCATTTGAGTGAATACCTCTGTTTCAAAATTAACTCCCACTGGAGGTGAGGTCTCACTTGGGTTACCTCTTCCCTAGGAAAGACAGCTTCTCTAGCACTAGTACTTTCCTGTGGCCTCTTTTGGAAGCTGCTACCTGTGCCCTGACTGGGTGCCAAAGGCAGGCACTGCAAATCCCTGCTGTGCCAGGGTACAAGACGTTGTGACTCCAGGGGACAAGTGGACAAGATGCTGTGGCTTTAAGCTTCCTCCTGGCGGGGGGAAATGAAAATTTGGGCCATTTCTTGTTGT
This sequence comes from Nycticryphes semicollaris, assembly GCA_013400055.1. Lineage (NCBI taxonomy): Eukaryota > Metazoa > Chordata > Aves > Charadriiformes > Rostratulidae > Nycticryphes > Nycticryphes semicollaris. The sequence goes on from VXBJ01002999.1 coordinate 40,552, forward strand.
GTGGCACCTTTCCTGTGGATCTGCCCTGTCCATAAGGCATCTTTCAAGGATATTTTCCTACACTTCTGGCACAGCAACATCACACAAAATGTCACTGGAACTGACCTAAGGTAGCAGGTTCCCAGCACTGGATAGGAGGCCAGTCCCTTGCCTTGGGTGCAATTCCAGCTCCTGTTGTATCACTGCTGTCCAGCTTTGTTGGAGCTACTGCACCAGACTTCTTCCCTGTGCAATGAGATGAGGGAGGCGAGAGGTGAGTGACATTACCCGGCCCAACTCCCTTCCATACCTCTTCCTCAAACCCTTCATTGTTCGCTGTTGATTGAGGCTGGTTGTATCCCAAGCAATTCAAGAGGTATTGGGTCCAAAAAATGGTCCTAAATCCTATTGCCTGCTAAGCAGGTAATTTAGGGATGTCCCTTGCGAAGAGCTAGAGGGCAAACTGTCCTGCAGCCTTAATGCTGAACATGATGGTTTTCTGAGCCAGCTTATGTGCAGACCTCCTGTCCTGCTCCCATATGCAGCACCTCAGTGAGACGTTGTTGTGCCTGGAGCTGTATGGGCTGGATGAAGAGTCATTCCGACAGAAGCAAGAGACATCAGCTGCCAGACTTAGCTGGAATCCAGCTGTTGAGCCCTATCTCCAGCCTCAGCAGAAGCACAGGGACAGTATGTCCAGGTAGACGTAATATCAGAGCACATGTTGGAGAGCACCACAGCAGGAGGTTGTCCCTGGACAAGTCACCTGGTTGCTGGCTGCTGAGCGTTGCAAAGTCTCCCCAGTCATCCAAGCCACATTAGATTGCAGCTGGACTCTGTGCAGAAACAAGGTGCTGGCCCACTGAAGGAGAAAGCCACAAAGAAATAAAATTATGAGGAATCGAATGCCCTTAATCTTTGGCCCATGGATATACCTGTACTTTCTAATGAACAGCCAGTGTGCCATAATTCCCAGAACACACACAAGCCAGGATGTGCAGTACAGAACCACTGATCTCACAGCTTCACAGGCAGCACTTCCATTGCTTTCAACTCTTCAAAGCAATTGGCTGGATAGCACCTGAGAGACTTTTCTTTCAGCCATGTCATGACCAGGAAGCAGTGAGCAGTGGGGACAGCTCTGGTATACCAGAAAGAATGGGAGAGCAGCTCCTCTGGCATTCACAGTTGATCTGGATTCATGCATAAGCACAGGGACAGCTTAGGACTCACAGCTCACTCAAATCTTGAGGGAAAGGTGACAGTTGGGCAGAAGAGCTGGAAATTGCACCAAACCAGAAGCTAAAACATGGTAAATCCAAGAAGATAGGCAAAAGGGCAAATTAGTTTAGGTGAAGCAGGTTATGAACTTACAGAACTTCAGCAGCACTGTGGTTTCAACTCCAATGTGCAAAGCTGCCCTGCAAAAACCCATGGAAAATGTGACGCTCTTTTGATGGAAGTGATACATTTTTGAGAAGCTAAGTGTGTTTGTGTAGGTGGTTAGGATACAGTAATTGGAGTCTTTCTGCCAAATCTTTCCTTTGGGTGATAAACTACCATTTTTAGCACTCTCCTACCATTTTTCTACTTTGGGTGGCAATCTACTGAGCTTTGGACACGTAATACACCTTTGGCTTACATGATCCAGTCGGAAGAGTTGGTAGGTGCTGACATGCTGTGAACTCATAGTTCAGCTCACAGCATCAGGTGGTGACACATGCACAAATAATGTGGGCAATGGGGGAAATAAGCTCCAGAAGTCTTGGTTTTGGTCAGCTGGAGATGCTCCAGTAGGATCCAACTGAGCAGAGCATTCTCATAGGTATTAACCCAAGTTAGAATGCATTGAGTGCAATTCTCCAGTTTCGACCCAGACACTTCCAGTTCTGGATTTACTGATTTACTGCATTGTGCCCCAAACGTTCTGAGATTTGCTGAGATTTGGCTTTTTTTTTTTTTTTTTTTAAGTATGTGGCTGCGGCTGGCTGTCTGGTCTGTAGAGCATTGCAGGTCTGTAGATTGAGGCTGAGAACCTTATGCAGCGCTACTCAAAGAAGTACTTCCTGCCTGGAGGTCAGGGATTCTCTGTCACGGACTGCTGCTCTAGGTGAGTGGTTTCAGTCCTTCATGGTTCCAAAACCAGCTCTGTTCAATTATCACTGAAATATTGTTCTGATTTCACCCAAATGCTTTCATTCAAAAAAAGGAGACTTTTTTGTCTTTTGTGTTCAGGTTCGGTGAAATAAAAGGGTTCACTAAAAGGGAAAATTTTGGTCAAATTTAAACAACGAAGAATCTGTCATTTAGAAAGAAAGAAGTCTGAGCACTCTCACATGGGGAATATCAAAATGAAGCATTTTCTCATTTCCAAACCAAAACATTTCCACCTAGATAATGTGAAAATGAAGTGTTTTGACATGTTCAAAAAATTCTTTTTCTTGACTGAAAGCATTTGGCAAACGCAGTCGGCATCAATGTATAAAAGTTTCAGTTCCTGAAACTTCCAGCTTGTAGATAAATTGCATTCGTCACAGAGCATGGCTCAACTTCAGCAAATCTCATGGTGCCTGGAGTGTCAGAGGGACATCCATCTGCTGAATCATCTAGCTCTGCTCCAGCTTGGGTAAACCCTATTTTGCTCCTTATACTGAAGTGCCTGTTGGCACTTTGGGCTGGCACTTTGGGTTTGACACTTGTTTGGGTTATAACTGGTGGGGAGAAGTCAGAGAGAGGTGTAAGTGCCCCTGCTGACAGCGGAGGTACTTTTGGCCAAGTCCCCAGGGGGCAGCAGCCCTCTCTGCCCAATGAGGAAGACAGACAGTCCTGCCCTCAGCTTGGAACAAAGCCCATGTCTTGCAGCTGACATCCATCCATTTATTAGTAATACATTAAATCCCAATTGTTTCTTAATTCTTTTGAAATGGGATAACAGGGCAGTTAATTAGCACATAGCAAAACATGCAATTCTGATGACAAGGTGCTGGTTAACATACCAACTACCAAATGTCAAGATGCATTTTTAGCACTGAATGGAATTAATTTGCCAGTGTTCCCTTGTTAAATGTCAGGTTCTTATGACTTGTATACATTAAACAATTCAGGAATTGGAAAGCACTTGTGTAATCAAGTTAAGCGTGAGGCGGGCAGATTTCTTTCACCTAAACAAACCTGAAACTTTCTTTTTCCAATTAATATTTCATTTTATAACAGCCGCCACATTAATTCTTAATTAAATGCTTATTTGAGACACTCTACTGATTAGTGTGAACTAATGAGGAACAATATGAATTGTTTATCCAGCTTCTAGTTATTTTCCTTCATAAAAGGAATGATGTTTGGATAACTTCTTTCATGTCTTGCTGTGCCCTAAAATGACTTCCTTGCAGAAAAACTTTCATAGAACCAACACCAACTTCAACAACAGGAGTATTCGCTGAGACTCCAGCACATGGGGTGCAGACAGAACTGTCACATCCTTGGGGTTGAAAATTAAGGTAAGCCCCAACGGATGATCCTGCTTTCATTACAGTGAACCTTGCTCCAAGAAAAGCCTAAGGGGGTCAAAAAAGCTTATACGGCCCCATGTAAATGGAAAAAGAATCAACGCCACATACATTTCCAATGATATAAATTTAGTGACAGAGATGATGGACAGAGCTTCACCAGTCATGAGTATGTGTGATCATAAATGTGTAGACAGATGACCAGGAGAGGCCCTTATGCTCGTCTTGTCTGCTCCAGACAACCACAGACTAGAGACTTCTTGAACTAAAGTTACATATACATCTTCCTACCTACTCCCAGTCAAAAATCTCCAGCAGGAAGCTCTCTGTATGCTTTTTCAACCCATTAGAGAGCAACCAAATGCAGAGATGACGATGCAAGCTAGTCCTTGCTTGGTACTTGTGCTCTTCCACTCAGGCTGTCACACTTCTCACCCCTCCCTGAGCCTCTCCCTGCTCTGCTGCTTCTTTTTTGAGGTAGGAGGAGCACAGCCACACAACACAGGAGCTTGGGACATGTCACAGAGTTAGGCAGTGGCATTACTTAGTTCTCTGTTGCATTGGCTGTCCCTTTCCTAATAAAACTGAGAACACCTCTGCTGGCTTTGGCACTGCTGAGCGCTGAGCAGGCGTTCTCATGGCACTTTCTCCATTACCCAGATCTATTTCATTCACACCCCGTGATTATGTGTGTATAGTCAAGGCTGTTTTCATCTACATTTATAACTCAGCCTTTATTGACCATGAACCTATTCTGGCATTTTATCACCTAATCATGCAGAATTGTGATATCTTCCCTCAGCTTTTCACAAGCAGCTTTAGATTTGACTGTCCTAGAGGCTTAGCTGTTGTTGATCCACAGCAAATTTGGGGAGTTTGATACCCAGTCTTTACAGAAATGTCTATAACTCCTTTGTGAGAAAGTAAAGAGGCTCAGGGTCAAGGCCAGATCCTTTGTAAACTCTACTGGCATTTTCCCTTCCCCATAAAAGCTTATCATCTCTTTCAGCCATTCAGTAATTCATCAGAGGCATCTCACCTCCCTTGGGACAGCTTAGTTTCCTTAAGGGTTGTTAGAGGAGGGACCTCACTAAAGATTTTTGGAAAGACAAAGACATCAGCTGGGTTTATCAACTACGCTCCTATTAACTCCTTCAAAGATGTCTCACATTTTTGAAGCAAGATTTCACTTTATGTCTATTTAAATATTCTTTTTGCCCAGTTTTACCAGTCTGTGATCAATCTGCATTACTCCAGATTCTTCCTAGTTTCCTTTAAAGGCTCGTTTCTCATTTGTTGTCTTCCATTGTTATAATATCAGGATTGATTTAAGTGATACTTTACACAACACAACGAGTAGTTCAGCAATTTTATATCTGAATTCCTTTAAACCTCTTGGGTGAATGCCATCTCTCCCTGCTCATTTCCTACCATTCATTTTATCATTTCTTTAAAAGCCTCCTCCTTAAGTTCTAACTTTTGGTCAGACTCACCCTTTGTAAAAAGACTTCCATAAGCTTTGCATAACAAGCACCAAAGCAAAGAAATAACCTTTCCTCTCTTCTGGGACCCTTCTTTTCCTGGAGATCTCCTTTAAAGCCTCCACCACTTACAATTTTCTGGTAGGCCTCCTTATGATGTATTTGAAAAAAATCTTTTATTTTAAGCTTTAGTTCTTCAGCAGGTAGTCTCTCAGAAGCTTGTTCAACTTACATTATGATTTCACTTTTAAATAGCAAGAATTTTATATTTTTGCCTTTTTTTGAAATTACTTACTCTTTTAAAATAATTTCTGTGTAACTCTAATAGTTCCCTTTACCCTGTTGTTTACCTGGTGCTCCCTATTTTAGGACTATTTATGTCTTTTTCAGCAAATGATATGCCCTTATTACATACTTCTGATATTGTATCTCTAAATAGGTTTATGTCATCCAAAAAAAACTTTATCCTTTCTGCCACTCCTTTTATTTTCTCTTTGCAAGATTTCTCATTTGTATATAATTACTTCTTCATGATCCTTTTAAAATAAAAAAAAATTATTAAAGGGAATTTTTACCTATGGTTTTCTCACTCCCACAAAGCTGTACATATACAAGTATATAGTGATTGCAGATTCACTCTTTGATGAATGCATCTGGAACAATATAATTTCAATAATCAGGATTAGAAAAAGGATTTCTTCTTTTCTGATTGGATCTCTGAGCATTTGCCCCAAGAAGGTTTCATTTAGAGTGTCTAAAAATTAGTTTCTATATCTTAATTCACTGTAACATTTAACATCTCCACATGGACATAATGAAAGGTTGCCATTACATTGTGTTTATTCCTCCCACGTCTTTACTCTCCCTACACTTTAGTGAACTTCAGTCTGTGCAAAAACTTAAAAGCTTCTATTTAGTTGGTTTAGGTTATGACTAGGATTCCTGGCAATTCAATGAGATATGCAGCCTTTCTGCATCCTCTCTGCTACTTCCTGCTCTTTGTGCAAGCTTCTGTTTTTGTGCAAGCTTCGCTTGCAGTGACTCAGTATTTTCTTCCTGGACATCAACAAAAACACTATACTTTATTCAGATCAAAATTCACTACCTGCAAGATGTCCAGAGAAATTTCCCTCTGTGGAATTGTGCTTGAATACTGTAACAGAACCATAAAAACCAAAACCAAATAAAAATTTCCAAGACCAGGAGTTATCACCCCAAAATGGTGTTTGTGAATTATTCTCATTTTTCTTCCCCAGCTGTGAAACCAGAGACTCTTTCCTCAAAAAGCTCCATCAGCAAAATCCACCATATTTCTCCTGATGAGACCTGACCTCTGTAGTGATGATCCTAGTGAATAGTCCATATATTAATTCAGTAGCCATGCACGTCATACTGCTGAGACACCTTTTACACCCTGGTTAAAATCCACCAAATTTCATGCTCGAGACCCTTTGTACTGTAGTGAGGCTATGATTCCTGCTCCAGCTCTCTCTGGTCCATGTTTGGGAAAACCTCACTCTGGCCCTGCATCAGCACCGTGCTACTGGGGGACAGGACGATGTCATGTTTGGAGCTTGTCAGGCTAGCTGGATTATTATTTTTCCATGTTTCCTCAGATTTCTCAACTCTCCTGCCTGTGGATGGCATCTCTTGCCACCCACTCCTTTTCTATAATCAGGGGAACTGCAGTAGTTAGTGAATAAAAGCTCAAATTGGGTAAATCTTCTTCTCCGAGAGCTTAAGAAAGCAGCTGTAGCTCCGTCCCAATTACCATTTTTACATAATTAGCTCTGGTCTGGGGGATAAGCTGCAGGCAAGATTGTACAAAGTTATGAAAAAGTCCCCTCCTGCAGCCTCCCCAGTGTAGGCAGCAGGTCCTAGAGACCAACAAGTAGAGTTAACCGGGAGTATCCTCAATGAGCTGATCAGCGAGCAGTCCAAGCTGGTATTTAAGCAGCTTGTGTGTAGGTTATAACAGCAGAGAACAACAAATACGAGAGAGTGTGTAAGAAAACAATGAAAAATTGGGGTTTCACGCCAACTGATTTTGCTGTCCCTGCCCCTCAGCACAAGAGCCCTCCAGGTCCTCCTGCAAAGGCAGCTGAGGGAGGACACGACTATTGCAGAGAGGGCTCAGGGCTCAGCAGTAGCAGGAACAACCAGCTCCTTCTCAAATGGAAATCTTTGTTGTCTTTGACCTGGCGGAACCTCCTGCAGATTCTCCCATGGAGAACAAACTTAGCAACTGAGACAGATTTTTTTTCCTTCAACTAAGATTTTCCGGGAAAGAGAAATTTCTCCTCACAAAGCCTGCAGCTTCAGTGACCTTTTTCTCAGGATTTCTTTTAAAATCCCATGATGTTCAATTTGAGGCTTTTAGGGATTTAAAATATTTTTTAAGACAGTCCCAGAGGCTTTAGAAAAATATTTAGTGAATCTAAAAGCTTTTATTGTTTCTATCAGAAGTTTTCATGGAAAGAAGACCCAGATCCCATGTATCTCTTTCCAGATACAGTGACAATCCCATACAGGTACATGTCAAAAAAGAACACATCCCTTGCAGCTGATCCTGATTGCCTCTGAAGGTCTAGCAGTCCCTCTCCAACTCAGTAATGGATTCAGGATAAGAATGTTATTCATGATAATGCCAGCAGTGAAAGCAGATGTAGCTTTATTCTGCTTCCACAGGTACCTGGCAAGTAATTTCTGAAAACCTAATAAACAGCTTCCTTTCTTCTGGGTGTAAGAAGCAAGTGGGTACAATTATGTGCTGGCTGAACTCAAGTCATGTAGAATTCCCTACCATCCAGGACTACAAATAATATGTTCTGGGGACTCTGCATCATGAGTTCTGCAGAAGGTCCTTGTGTCTCCTCAGCAACCCAAGGCCAGCACAGGGTGGCTTCAAAAGTGAAGTGAGACGGACTTGCTTCCTGCCACATTGCTACAGATTCTTTCCTAAAGAATAGGAAAAGCCATTCACCCTCCACTTGCATAAATCAACAAATGTCATCAATTGAGTACCTTGGCTGAAAGGGAAGGGAGACACAGTCATTGTGTCAGTTCCCAGTGAGTGTTTCACTCTCCTAAAGATATTTTCCATGGGCATGAGTTAGTAATTCCTATATTCCTTTTAGATTCTGCTCAACCTAAGCAATTATTAAATAAGAGCTGGGATTTAGTTGAGATGGGTTGATTCTTGCTGTTCTTGCAGAGATGCAGGGATTTTGAAAAGCAGACAACATTGCCATCCTTCCCTGCATGGATGGGATTGTGCAGACGGGGGCACTCTGGCTAAATTCATTCCGGTACTCTTGAAGACAAAAGGTGAAGGATGCGTCTCCAACATGCATATTTTAACTGACCGTGGTGCCTGCCTGCATCAGAAAGAGAGACACACGGGCCAGTGCTATATTAGTGGAGCAGTGGAAAAATAACAACCCAGCTAGTCCAATGAATATTGATTTGTTCCTAATCAAGCCCAGGATGTGTCACATGGCAATTTCTGTGCAAGTCACGCGATCCCGCACACTGCAGCTGGTAATTGCCCACTACAGCATGTGATCCATGCCCTGAGTGCACCAGGGCAGCTGAGAAGGGAGACTGCTGACAGGAGAGGGGTTTGCACTGAATGCCTGAGGCTGAGAAAAAGCTTTCCAAGCTGAAGCAAAGGTTTGTATAAAAGAACTAGGACAGAGGAAATTATCCAGGCTAGCTTGTACCTATGTGTTACCTTGTCCTTATGTATCCTCATCTTCACATTCAGGAGTGCCATCTAAGGGGCAACTTAGCACAGATATCTCCAAAATCTCATGTGGAATGCTGAGTTCAGGAGGAAGAGCTACCCCATGCAATGCACATTACAGCTGGTCCTGATGCTTTCTCTAAACCACAAGCTCAGGATCCAAGCAGCAGAAGCTGTCTGTGGCAGAAGAACAGTTCTATTCTGTTTACAGAGGTAGGCTTTCAACTGAGTTTGGACCTGAATGAACCCTTTTTATTTTTCTCCTCCTCTTCCAGGTCACACATCTTACATCCTCTCTCTTTTCCAGTAGTTGTCCAAGAGCTAGTGCTGCCCTGATCCCCTCTGAAATACCACTGGTACTTTTTGTCAATTCTGCTTGCATGAAGCTGAATGGGTAGGTCAGGGCTCCCTTGTGCATATCCTGAGCATCCACTGCTGACCACACTAGGACTTTGTCCCCTTCACCTGGAGATGCTTACCTCAGCTCTTCACTTCTGCCCCTGAGAGGAACTCAGCCCATTCACAAAATGCAGGGTCAAACCTCTCAGTTCAGGAACTAGCCCTGGAAAAATCAGGTTCATGACAGGTGCTAATTTTCTATTATTAATTTGGATACTAAATTTGACGTAACTATGGGTTCTAGTGTTATTATGGCTATAATCCTACTAACAAGATGAGCTGCCCAGCTGGTACTTAATGTGTCTGAAACTGTGAATTATACTGTTGGAAAAACAAGCCATGTGAAACAGGAGTGGGGGCTGGCTAACAAATTTTAAATCTCCTGCATAGATCTCTGAGGAAAAACTGGGACACCAACATTGCTGGACCAGAAGAGAGAGGGGGAATTTAAGTTCAAGGGATCGTATGTGTCTACATATAATGAAGGAAAGATTTTATTCCATGAGATATAGACAAAGGGGATTTTAATGCTACCTAACTTCTTCCAGATTAATGGGGAGAAGCAAGTCAGTAAGAAACACTCAGAGAGAAACTCAGCCCTGAAAAGGTCACCATATAAACCAGGCAAGAGCATCGCTCTTCCTCTGCTATGTCTTCTTGGTCTGCCAACCCCTTGTTTACTCACAGAATTAATCCCATGTATTGTGTCCTTGCATATTCCCTGCACAAGACTAACTCCCTTTTTTCTTCTTTAAGATTTTCAAGTGAAGCTCCATCCTGAACACTCTGTTCTCCTTTGGGAGCATTCCTGACCACAGATCTCCTTTTCTTGCTCTAGCCTTCAGTGCTCCAAATTTCTCAGACTTTCTGAAACTGAGATCTAAGCCCAGACTCACATTCAGGTCATGCACAGTGGTACAGGCCCAGAATTAATGTACCAAGAATCAGTGTGAAGTTCAGAGCATCTCCCTCTTTCCTCCCTCCTTATCCCATGCTGTGCAAAATTCTTATTCCACCCAAAAAAAAACAAACCCCAAACACCAAAAAAGGAGATGAGTTCTCCAAGGTCAAAGGGCAGAACAACACCAGGATGAAGGGGAAGAAGTCATGGCTCTGACCTCCTCATCAACCACTGCAACATCTATAGCCTTTGGCATGCATTTTTTTTTCCCTACAGCTTGTCCCCATCTTTGGGGACTGTTCAGGAAGCCCCAGTGTTAGATACAACACTGGTGTTGGTCAGTGGCCAGCTGACCGAGACCTTGCATCTGCCAGGAGAACAGGGACTGATGCAGCAGGATGAATTAATTCTGCACAATGTTAAATGATTCAGCTGAGAGATGCAAAGATGAGAGAGGGCAGCTGGCTTAGCTGAGGGCTGGAGACAGGGAGGGTCAGATTTGTTTGGTCTGTTCTGATAGGTATTATTTCTGAGTAATGGCAACATGCCTTTCCAGAACTTGAAGGCTCAGCCTTCACCTGAACTTTTAAAACTGTCTCAAAGTACAGGAAATTAATAAAGATGACCGGAATGAAAATTTCAGTTCAGTTGCAGATGCTTTGTCTCCTGGTGTCCCTGTTTTGCACAGCGTGCATGGCTGCTGGTACCTCGGGAGAACAGAGGAACAAATTACCAAATCTTCCTGTTTGCCATGAGCTTTGGCAGGGAACAAATCTCTTGGCGATGAACTGGCAAGGATCCCCTGGAGTTTGCTGCGCTGAGCTCTCCAGTACACGGGGACACATATCTGTGTGCTCAGAGGTCTGCAAAACCAGCCTGCACACATTGACCAGAGCTATCTAAATGGACATAGGTCCGTATCCCCAGGGCAGAATCTTCCTCAGGTGCCTCCTGCAGAGCCTGCCTGGTGCCTTGCACACCGTGAGAGACTGTGGGCAGAGCCCCTTCCATCATAGATAAGGCATCAGCCGGCCCGTCTCCAGTGTGAGCATTATTCCTTCTTCCATGTCCAATTGTTCAGGAGAAAATCTATTGGTCTTGGAGTTATTTATCTTCATCTAACCAATTCCAATGCATTCTGTCGTTTAGTAGGGAAATTTGAGAGTTCACATGGGGCTATAGTTCAAGCTCAGGCCTCAGGATAAATGTGTAAGCACTTTGAGATAGGGAGCTCTCCCACCAGTCTGCAGAAGACCAACACTGGTTGTACAGCAGTAGGAAACAGTTCTGGAACTCTGAAAACAGTCTCAGTCACCAGATTTGGAAGGAAGAAAATGCAGAGAAAATAGGTGACAAATATTACTGTCAAATACTGACAAATATTCCCTGGGGACACAGCTGGACTACCTCACCCGGATGATCCAGCTTCCAAAGCACAGCTCTGGGGATGCTGAGGTGACTGATTTATGAGTCACCAGGGCCTGCAAACACTGATGCATCCGGGGAATAAGCAGGAAAGGAAGACTTTCTGAAATTTCAAGGCAGAGGTGAGCACTCCCTACCTAACGACTCTGAGACAAATACATGAACAACCTGCAGGAGATGTCCTGTATGCAGAAGCCTCAAGGGACCATGGTGATCATGGAGGGTGAATTTGATTCAAGCCCTAAATCCACCCTGTGGCTGTAGAATTTCACCCAGATTGTGGTTAGGGTAGAGTGCACAAATTTGACAAAGATTCTGTATCTTCTTTCAAAGGCTTCAGGCAATCAAGAAATTATTTCTTACTTCATAACTTGATCTTCCTCATAGTTCCCAGACAGCACCTTATTTCTGGTCTGATTTTGTCTGCTTCCAACATTTAGTTACTGAATCTGAGGCAGTGGTTGTTAGATTGACTGAAAGCCCCCAGCTATCAGAAATCTTTTCCCTTTGTAGGGACTTTTAGCATATGATGTTTTTTCATTTTAGGTTTAAAAAATAGATTCAAGTCCTTCAAGTTTTCCTGAGTACACATTTCTAGAATAGTTCTTTCTTGCACCAGGGCCAGAGTGGGGAATGCTCTGTGTTTATTGCAGGGGATCAACAGACAGACTTCCCTTCTTTCAGAAAGAGCTCATCTGTGGAGGACCAGCAGAAACAACAGGAGCTCCAGCAGCAAACGCAATGACCCATGGGTTATGAGCATTTGTGAGATCTAGGAAATGCTATTAAAAAAATCCATAAATAAACAAATTTCCTTTTTCCTCCTGTAATGCTCCATAATTCAAGTTGAGGAGCTAGTTCTGAATATTCATGGGGAAGCACAAATTAATTCCTCCTCTCAAGTTAGCACCTCTCCTCTTTCCTTGCTTCTATGAGTTCTTCACTTGCTCTGCTTCATCTTGGAGTGATATTCTCTTACTGCAAGAATGTGGATAACTAAATAACATGTTTTCATGCTGAAAGCTTGGTTCAGGCATCTGAGAGATGGAAGTAGGGCCAAGAGGTGCAGGCCCTAAACTGTTGAGTTCGATGCCTCCAAGATGACAGATTATGGTTCCATTCACGCCAAGGTAAACATGATTCATGCAAGTGACAGCAGACTTACAAAAGCATGGTGTTTCGCACAGGGATGTCAGATGGGTATTTAACTTTTTCTATTGTGTTTCCCAGCCCAGGCTTTCTGGATCCAGGTAGGATTAAAAACTCAGTCCCTTCCATGACAGAGAAGTTGTCCAGCTGGATGCCCAATTGGATGCAATGGTCTCCAAAAACTGTGACATTCCTGCAGGTCACATCCAACACAAACCCCAGAAAAGAGCTCCACTGATAATTCTGCCTCTCTTCTTCCCTTGCAACTGTGAGGAGCTGCTGAGTGCTCTGTCTATCCTTCAGGTGCCTTCATTACTTCAGCACAAGACTATGTCATGGTACATAGCTACCTCAGACTCTGTAGAGATCAGCTGGAACAATCCCTGTCTAGACTCTCTCCATCCTCAGGCAAACAACTTGGAGCTGCTTGCTATCTATCATCAGTCTTCCAGAAGTCTTGCACTGGCCCATCAGCAAGTATTTAAAAGGTTTTTACCACTTCCTCTTCATGTGCAATCATTAACTTGGCTTTCAAGGTCCTGAATTTACTCCTAACCCACAGTTCTTGGGTCCCACCCTTTGACCTGGCCCTCTTGATGTGGTTCCCCAATATTATGGCCTTGGTGGACCCTAGACATGCCTGTTATATTAGAATATGAATCATAGCATTGCCTGTGTTGGAAGGAACCTTTTTGATCATCTAGTCCAACCGTCAAGGTTAGTTGTTTGGGTTCTGGACTCAAAGATGGGCCTAGGTTTACTGCTCTGCCTAATCTGTCAAGGCTGATGAGGGCTGTCTTGTTCATTAAAATCCTCTGTCCCAGAAGGCCAAATTCTGGCTTCCCATCACTGCTTCTAGGTGACCTGGGCCACTGGTCACCGCTACCCACATGGTAGCTGCAAATTTGTGTAGGTGCATGCTCACACAGAGTGTGCATGCCTGTCTGCATTCCTTTAAAGACAGAGACTTCCACCTCAGCTCCTGCAAATGTTGAAAATAACCAGTGGTTTTCTCATCTGAGTCCTTCTCCTGAGGTGCAATGTCATGTCATCTGGATTCTCTTGTTGCATAGGTAGAGAAAGCAGTTAGACATATTCTCTCCAGCTATTAAAAAAATTGTACAATAAATGTTTCCAGAGGTACTTGTTAAAGAAATATTAAATATTTATAAGCTGAGAGGTGCTTAAAGTCTCCCTTGAACACCTGTTCTTTATGGAAAGTGGTACTTGCACTGTAATGAAGGGCTTCTCAGCTGATAAAGACAGTGTTAACATATCTGGGTCTGTCCAGCAGGAGACTGTATTTCTAGAGTAACTTTGTAAACCAGGAGCTCATTACTCAGGCTGCTAGATCATCTTGATTAACTACTGAGACAGAAATTTATGAGAAATCACAAGGGATATATATACACACTCTGTGGGATACCTAAGAGTACACCTGTAATATGCTGAGTTTTGCCCCAGGTAAAGATGGCTAGCAGGGGAGACAATTCCCAGAGAAAATGGTTTGTCTAAAGAGTCAGGCTGTGAAAATTAACCATGCTTCTGGATGAAACGGAAAATACATGAATTAAAATAGAATATCCTTTTCAGGTAGTGACTGAGGTGTATTATTGTGTCTTATACCTCTCTCCAAATCTAGAAATTTGCTTCCTGGCTGCATGTTGCATTGGAATCAACTTTCCATTTCCTTAGTAATTGCTGATATGAAGAGTGGTTCCAAATGTTTTGCCAGATAGTAGCTGCCCCATCTCCCAGGCAATGACCAACCTTCTTCAGGAGCTCTGAGTACTTTAGAGGCATAGATGGCCTGGGGCACCCATGAAACTTGTCACCAGGACGTGGGTATGGTCAGGCCCCATTAGGTGCGGAGGTGGCACACAAAGCATCTCTTAGGAAGTGTTTTCACGTGGCAACAGAGCATAACAATCTTGCCTGGATGTTGCTAGAACATTTTTCTATTCAGAAAACAAAAGGAGGTCAGGCACCATGACTGGCAGCTCTGGCACTGGCAAAAACCTCCCTCCCCCCCCGCCCCCCACCTTGGTTTTGATATTATGAAGGGGGGGGGAGTGGGGCGGGGAAATCCTACATGTTTTGGTTGAATTTTTATTGGAAATCAAAACATTCCCTGAGAATTACTGCTATTACTGACGTATGGGGAGGTTCTTTCTTCAGAGGAAAGGCATTCAAAGAAGAGGTGGGAGAGGCAAGGATAGAGCTACTGAGCTGCAGCGAGAAGGACACATGTGGAACAAAGACCATTACAGAGCAGATTAAGTACCATCCACATTCAGAAGCTTGCTGCCTTGAGGCAAGACCATGCGCTGTGGAGAAGACCATCCTGTGGACACTGGTGCCCCAGGTTGGGTGCCCTCAATGTGTATGTGGACATGAGAGAAAAGCTGCAGGTGGGCGTCTGCACTGCTGTGGGAGAGCCTTGTGAGATGCTGAGTCCACAGTACTTAGTGAGTACCACTGTGCAAACAGCAGGGATGCAGGCACCAGGCTGGGAGATTCCTATTACTCTGCTGAATTAATGCATTAAGAAAATGTCCATACAGTCAAGAAAGAGCAATTAAATTTTGAATGGTTTGCTCATATGTATAACTGTGTGAAGAGCTCTCAAGCGCTGTGAGAGACAGGACCCTGTCTATCACCAGCAAACGTTTTTAGTAAGCTTAAGAAATGTTGTTTGAGGATGCAAATTACTAAGCCTTTTGAGCAGGCATCAATTAGCTTTAAGCTGAATGGGTAAGTCCTAGGAACATCAGAACCAAGATTCAATATGCTTAAAGTGGGTGGCAGCTTATACGCCTTGCAGAGCCAGTTTTTAAATGAGGAAGTATAAAAAAAAATCACCAGCATTTAATGTGCAGGGGCTGGATAGTATTTTCAACTTGGTTTTCACCTCCTAGAAGCAATCACGCCCAGCTAGGTTCTAGAAACTTTCTTCTACCAAATACTGCAGGACCAAAGCCTTGGTCCTTCAGGACATTCAGGTACCAGCCTTTAACTGAAATGACAATTTCAGTGATGGGATTAGAAGGAGATGCTGCTCATGGGGTACTGCCAAGGCGGAGGTTGTGAGTCAGTGCTTGAGTGATACTCAACATGATTCTGGACCTTCTCTGCAGGGCTGGTTGCTCAAGCCCAGCTTTTTGCTGAGCAAAACAGTCAACATCAGTCAAGCTCCGGGGCTAATAAATTATCTCCCTGTGCTATCAGGGCACTGGAGCCCTTCTGCAGATCAGCGGACCCTGCTGTGTGACTAAAGAACCTCCAGGTGCTGGGAAACAGCCAGGTTCCCAGTAGATGAGCGAAGTAGTGATTCAGGTACTGAAGGCCAACTTTTACCACATTCAGTTGAAGTGCAAAGAAATCCGCCACCAACATAGCATGCCTAATCACTGTGGGATTGCCACAAGAGGGAATTTAACCCCTCACTCCAAGTGTTATGTATCCAGCAGATCCTGCACTTTTAGAGCCATGCGCATATGAGATATTCATGAAGCCAGGAGGAAAGCAAGGCAAGAAGAGATGAGCTCTGCAGCTTGCTGCGCAGGAGATCAACCAGGAGCGGCAGGCCTGCAGTTTACTCTGTTCTTGCATTTATTGCTGG
The DNA here is from genome assembly GCA_013400055.1 of Nycticryphes semicollaris. Taxonomy (NCBI): domain Eukaryota; kingdom Metazoa; phylum Chordata; class Aves; order Charadriiformes; family Rostratulidae; genus Nycticryphes; species Nycticryphes semicollaris. Next base: position 56,759 of record VXBJ01002999.1, read on the forward strand.
GTTTTGATGTTCATTCCTGAATTAATACTTAATAAATTATGTGTGTGATCAGAGTGCATTGTAAACACACAGGCCACAATGGGTTTGCATCAGCTCCCGTTAGGATCAGTAGAAGTATTCACACTGACTTATCCTGTGTAGGACCTTATCCAAGTACTGTTATTAATATGACATAATTAATTAAAGTATGTGCCTCTGCCACCCCCAGTGATAAACACAAGCTCTTGTAGCATTTGTCTCTCAGGATCAGTCCACCAGGACCCCTGATTCCTTCCTGCCTGTCAGAAATCACTGGGGCCACTGCAGAGAAATATCTACCAGTAACAACTAAGGTGTCTCAGCATCCCAGTTTATTAGTAAAAATGACAGTAATTACCCAGTGGACTGTCAATGTCTCTGCAAGGGGACCAATAATTTGTCCATGTTAGTCTAAAATCAAAAACTGAGGAAGAAGTCCTCAGTGAATGAAGTGAATGAAGTTTGGGCTTCAAAAGAGGGTGGGACCTGGTGGGTCACATCGAGGGAAGAGATAGCGTGAAAAGGTCTGAGGAGGTGGTGGGTCACAGGCATCCTGCCTGTCTGGATTGGGGAAGAGCAGTATCACAGAAGTTCCCTTCTTCTATCTCAAGACTCCAGACTGTACAGTCTATGCCCATGGGAGAAATTTTGCCACATCATTGCAGTGGTCCTTTGCCCAAATCAAGTGAGATGGGGAAGAAGCCCTTAATTTTCAGTTCAAGTCCTGATGAGCAATTTATTAGACACTGCTCAGAATTGAAACTCGCCACCCCATAAAATACAAAAAAAAAAAAAGAACAAAAAAAAAAACCCAACAAGATTTCTAGAAACGGGAGATTTGGAATGGGTTCTGAATGTATAGGAGATCTCAGCACTGTCAGCATTAGGAATTGCACTGAAATAAGAATATAAAAATTAACATTTGGTCTTAATTTAAACTGTCATTTCCTCAGATTGAAATGTTTTCTCTGGATCAATACTTTCTTCCACAATTTTTTTAAATTTAATAAAACCACATTTCTCATAATAATACAATTCAGCTTTTTGTTGGAAGGTTTTCAGCCAGCTCCACATACTGCTGCTCAAAGTGCTGATCTTGTCATCAAAGCTTCATGAATCACTGCTGCTTCCCTTCCTCTCAATGGAGAATATGAAGTTACTTTACAGCAGAGGTGAGTGCATCCTCCCCCAAACCAGGTCCATAATAGTGATCAGTAAAAAGTAAATGTCTTGTCTTGGGCAAGAACAGAGGACTGGGGTGATTGCTGGAGCTGTTCCTATATGGAGGAGACCATCACCAACAGTGGGATTGTTGCTGCCACCACCACTTTCAAACCACTTCCCCCTTTGCTATGGTCAACGTCTTCACCACAGCAACAGCAGACAGACCAATGACTGCACTTTCCACCCATGAGAACACAGAGGAGCAAAGGACAGAGTTGCCCACAGCTGTCCTTGTCACCACTTCAGTGCAGCACTTGCCAATGGCTGCATGAGGACCCACACTGACTGTCCTCTGGCTCCATACCATTGCCACAGTACACGCATGATCCACATCAGGAGTTGTCCTGTTCAAGCAGTTGTAGATGTTGGCAGGATTGCTTCAGTCAGGGGAGGGTCCTCGGGTCCAGCATACTCTGGGATGACCTCTTGCCATGTGGTCATCCTGCCTTCTGCAGCACAAGAAACAGTGCTACAGCTCCCTTTACATTTCCATTTTACTTTCCATCCACAGGCCACACCAACGCTTGTTTTTCTTCATTTTCTCCACTGTCTCTACAAAACTCTCCATCACTGATATTATTACATCCTGCAGAGGAGTCTCTTCCAAGCAATTTGTGATGCAACAGAGTATTTTGAGACCTGGAAGTTCTTTTTCCAAGGACCAGATTCACACAATAGTCTTGAGGAGGGTAACCTTGTGAGGTTTACCCTGCCCAGACCCAGAGCACCACAGGCACGTGCTCTGTTCCCCAGCGATCATTCTTGACAGGCATCATCAGTATTAGACACCTCTAGTACTGCCCTGGGTGAAACAGAGTGTCCTCCATCATGCTCACTTGCCACAGAAGATGGCTCACCTTTTGCCATTTGCCCCAGAAGCTGAGGACCATATTATCTTTTTAGCAGATCTAGCCTAGTAGATGCATGGGAAGGCAGTCCTTTTTTCAATTAATGTTAGTTCATTCCCCACCAATACTTCCATTGCCTATTTGTCCTACCACCCACAGAGAGCAAACCCCTTTGAGAGTGCCTTTGCTCCATTGCCATGAATAGGAGGAGAAAATGGTGAGCATACATGCTGTCGTACGAAATGAGACTAAACAAGCCTGCCCTATACATCTTCTTAAGGCTCTTATATATTTCACCATATTGTTCTTCTCTCTTCTCCAACCAAGATATTCAGGTCCATTTAATCTCCCTCCCTCTCCCTACCGTAGTTCTGCTGCTGTGACGTGTACCTCTTCTGTTGTTTTTAGAGATCCTCCCATTTAGGAGCTAGCAGTCCAAGTCTAAGATTCTGATGAATGTAACAACTGACCATATTCAGGTATGAGATGAATTCTTGGGCAGCCAGCTGCACAGATGTTTCCTTTCACCCCATGGTCTTAAAGCAGGAGACTCAAAAGGTCAAAGTGCTGGATCCAGGTCCTGGCAAAACAAGAAGAGTCCACGGAGTCATTAATCTGCTCCTTGGGATCATGGAAAAAGGGATTCCCCTGCCCCCTTCCTGTGCAAATTATCCTGGTAGCTGGGTACTTTTCTAATTTTTTTTTTTTTTAGTGTATTTTCTATTCGTAAAACAATATTAACATCAATATGACAAAGTTCTTGTATATTCTGTGTGGCTATTGGTCTGACATTGTTGGTCTGCTTGAATTATGACTTCAAAAATTTTTCAATGAACTGGGCTCAGGGTAGATGCCTGAGAGACTTAAATCACTTTCCCTGCCTCAGAACACATTCCAGATATTAAATTAAAAATCTAATGCTTTTTAAATTGTCCCCATGTTATATGATTTGCTTTCAATCCTATTTCCCTACTTGTAGGATACTCTCATGTCAGATCGTGTCAAAAGCCTTATGAAAGTCAAGGTATATCATATCTATCACTTTCTTCTGTCCATGGGCCAATGACCCCATTAAAGAAAGACATTAGATTAGTTTGACATGATTTGTTCTTGACAAGTCCATGTTGGCTGTTTCTTACTGTCTTTTATCCTCTAAGTGCTTATGAAGTGATTGTTTAATAATTTTCTCTAGTATTTTTTAGAATATCAAACTCACACTGACTGGTCTGTAATTCTCCATCTCTTCCTTCTGCCACGTCTCCCCCATGATTTCCCAGGCTGTGGGAAATTCCCCTCTTCTTTGGGGAAAATAGTGTCCATTTCTGTATCATGGGGTGTGAAAGTTTGTGCCTGCCGGCTGCCTGCAAGACCCCACGTCTGGGAATAGGGAGAATCAGGGGTCAGAGGCTTTTCCACCTCTCCTGGAGAGATAGCTCCAGGACCACCCAGGAGCACTGTACTTGACTGGAAGCCCTCAGGTTGCTGAGAAAAAGCTCCAGTAAAGCCTCCCAGCCTACCGTGCTTTCCCATTCACATTGCAAATTGAAGCTGTGCAGTGGCAATGCTTTAATCTCCTGCATTGTGGAGACAAGAGGGCGGTATGAAGCAAACAGCATCTACTACCAAGATCAATAGCTCTTTGTGCCAGAGAGAACTGTTGCTTCCCAGCTTTAATTCAGGCCCCTCTCCTGGCCATTCCATAGCCAAAACCCCATCCTTGCCAAGCCGCCCTGTTGGGTGCTGGACCATGGGGAGCACCCAGCAGGATGATGGCTGCAGAGTACCCAGGGGGGACCAGTAGCCCAGCACTGGCCGCACGGACTTTGTTGAGTTGCTCACGCTGGCAATGAGACAATATTCTGCACTGCTAAAGGTGAGGTGTCCCTGAAAAATATTCCAGCCCTGCAGACAGGCAGGGATGCTGTCAGTCAGCAGCAGGGGCAAACCCTGTAATAGAGTTCAACATCCACCAGAGGGGAGCTCATCTGTATTCAGCGTGTCCCTCATTGAAGGGAATTATGCAGGGGAGCAAAGTTCTCTCTCTTCCTCCGTGCTGTTTTCAAGTTACAGGAAGAAATGCAGAGTTGGCACATCCCTTAAGAAGGATTCGAGCTGGAATCCTGCTTGGGTGAATCATTGGGTCTCACCCCACCAAATACAACCCCATACTGGTTCCCAGTGTCAGACAGAACCCTGCCAGCAACCGGGTAACCAACAAGACACATGGATCTCCAGCAATCACAGGGAGGTCCAAATCTGAACTTGGCTGTGTTTGTGGGGGTCTTGGTGCCCTCTGTAGCTGTGTGTATGAGTCCAGGTGGGGCAAAGCAAGCCCAGCACTCACTGCTGGAGCTCTGCTGAAATCCAGGCTGCATCCCAGTTGAGGGCACTGACTGGGGCACTGCGCAGATGCAAGTTTGGCGTGGGACCACGGAGACTGAGACTTCTGTCCATGGGAATCCAGGGGGACCACAGGGATGGTGGGACACTGCAAGAGCCTCCATGTCCTTCACTGGTGGGGACAGCAAGTGGCATTTCAGTACATTGTTCAGTGTGTCAACCACTCAAAGTATTCCTACACACACACACACATTCACATACTACACATAGTCAGGGATGTTTTATGGCCAGATTTTTTCTCAGCTCTTCATAATAGCAAAAAATAACACATAGAGATCTTTTGCAGTTTTTTGCAGAGATAGCAATTGATGAACAGATAATGAAGGCTTTATTCTCCATTCGTATAGCTATTTAGGAGGAAAAAAATGAGCAAAAGCTTGTGGAGAGCCAGTGACGTGCTTTTGGATGTATGATAAAATAGATTCTATCAAATTCCTCCTCAGAAGTTCATTTGCTGCAGCAGCCAATTGAAGGAACAAAGCTCAGAGCACCCTTTTGTAAGTTATTTAGTCTCCAGGAAACACCTTGTGAGCCATATACAAACCTACCCCTTTTAATTGGAGCACACAGTAAGCCTATGAGCTACAAAGACTTTTGACTGGTTCATACTGTAATCAAGTTTAGACATCATTATGCAAAATTAACTAGCAAGTCAGAATCCTTTTTTTTTTTTTTTTTTTTTTTTTCTCATCACTAAAGCATTGCTACATCTTCCCTTTCCCTGCCCTTTTCCTGCTGCTATTCTGGAAGTAAAGCTTCTCTTTCCATCACGACAAAGGATGTAGTGAATATAAAAAAGTCATCTTCAGCTCCTTCCTAAAATGTCAAAAATTGAAGAATGCTTGGGTTTCTTTGCCAATTATTCTGTTCTTGGAATTCATTATTGCAGCAAAAATTTGAGATGTTTTGAGCAGTTTATATGACTTCAAAAAAAACATACTTCCCCCTACAATCCTTGGCAAGAAAGGTTTCCAATTTGCCAGAAATATTTGCCTAATATTTGTTTCCAAAGTGGACTTAAGCGACATTGTTTGCTTGAATGTTTGTTTGTTTGTTTGTTTTTCAATTCCCATGAGTCAGAAGCAACGTGAAAACATTTTACAAAGATGAAAAACAATATTCCTTCCAAAATAAGATATATCCTCGTTTCTTGTTCAGCGTGTGTATCTTCCTTGCTGAGAACAGCAGTGGTTCCCCAGGTTGGCGGCAGCCCCAGCAGGTTGGTGTCTCAGCACCAGGAATCCCAGGAGCCCACCCCAGCCTGCAAGTTTCTGAAACCTCCCTCAGTAGCAGGGACCCTTAAAGCATGGTTTCCAGCTATGTAACAAAAATCTGCATTCCAGTGAGAACTCATAGCCTGAGGTTTTCAGGCTACCTGCTCCCTGAGATTGCTGTGCTTCAGGATCCTGAGTTGTGTATCATGATATTCCACCAGAGTCTGTTTTATTGACTGAATGCAAGAGTTTTTCCTGAGTCCCCATTTCTGGGATGGTCTGCCTTGCAAGTGTGCTGAAAACTTGGAAGCATGGAAACCTCAGCCCCTTTTCAGCTAAACAGGGGCCCAGCCCGGCCTCTGCAGACCCTACAGTATGGTATCTCTACCACAGAACAATCCCACTGCTGTTCTGCATGGAGCTGAGGAATTTCCATGGCTGGTTCTGGAGACTATTTTGGTCTAGTGTGTCTTCCAATCCTACCCAATCTCCTCACCTCTTACTCTCCAAACTACTCCAGGATTTGCATGTTTTCCTCCTACTAGCATGTACACTCTTGGAAGCAGAGACCTTGCACTCGTGTGGTCCCAATGCTAGAAACAACCACAACAACCAAGACAGGGGGATCCAGGACAATCTGGGATCAGCTTCTTACTCATGGCCTCTATTCGGTTATGGGTGGGTGTAGCAAATGCATCTTTCTAACCAAGGATTTTTTTTTTTCTTTTTTTGGGGGGAGGGGAGGAGGGAGTGGAATAAAGGGAAGATAAAGACTGATATGATAATTCAGGTTAGAAATGATCACTGGAAGTCATCTACTTGAACTACTTGCTCAAGCCAAGATCAGGTCTGAGGTCAGAACAGGCTTCTCAGAACTTTTTCCTGGTCTTGAAAACCTCCAAGAATGGAGACCGCACAGCCCCTCTGGGTAATGTGCTCCCATGCTTGAATGTCCTCATGGTGAGAAAATTCCTCCCTGGCTGTCTTATGATGGACTGGCATATTACCAGAGACTGCCCACACACCTTAGGGTGTATGAGTTCTGTTCTTGTGTAGGGAAGGACCAACAGCAGTTTGGGGGGCAGGGCTAGAATTCTGGGGGATCTTGAGAAATCGAAAAGATGATCTGGAAAATATGCAATTCAACAAAAGCCAATGAGGATTCTGCATTTAGATGCACAACTGCACCAAGACAGACTGTGGAATGACTAGCTACACACGGTGCTCTGGAAAAGGACTTGGGTACTACGAGCCAAGCATGCTAATGTAAAAAGGGGTGAATACTGTTCTGGGTATGTTGACAGGAGTGCCTCGGGGGGGCATGTGGGATCTGGTCTGGAGTGCTGCAGTTCAAGAAAGATGAATGAAAAAATTGAGCAGCCAGAATGAGAAGTATTAGCTGTAACCTGCAAAGAAAGGTTGAAATAATTGGAGTTATTCAGTCAAGAGAAGACTTAGAGGAAACATAATAGACTGAAGTTACATAAAAGGTTTCTGTGAAGAGGAAGAGAATAATTTGTTCTGCATGTTCATTCCGCTTAGGAGATGGGGTAATTAAATCACAGTTAGGGAAATTCAGATTAGTTATTAAGAAAAGTCTTTCTAATGTAAGGATCGTTAAACACTGCTATCTATTTTCCTTCATTTTGTTGTGGAGCTTCCATTGCTGAAGGTTTCTAGGAACAGGATCATCTGTATAGACACCTTTCCTGAAGCACAGAGCTTTCCTTGGGTCAGGGAGTTGGAAGAGGTGGCTTCTTCAGATCTGTCCCAGCCCTGTATTCTGTGGGTCTGTCTCACAAGTAAGTCCATCTTTTTCAAAAGTGTTTATGCATTGACTGCAACTTTAGAGACCTTAGTACCTTTAAGAATTGGATATTAAGTTCATTCTGAAAGCAAGATGGATGGTCCTAAAGCCCTTTAGAGCTCTGCCTTGTTATCACCAGCCTTTCTGAGCAGCTAAACCTCTGGTGCCATTTTCTGTAAGATCAGAGCAGTAATTAAACTTTAAGCAAATAGGGCCTCACAGGCTAAGAGCTTCCACACTTCTCCAGGGGCTGCTCTGTCCCTACACATTTGCTGCTCCAGACAATTCCATCTTGTCATGCCAACCCCTTGGGTGCAGCTTCCAGTAGGGTCATGATTGGAATTAATCCAGCCTGTTGACCAGCTCCCTGACATGGGGTCAAACTCTGCCGTATGAAATGTGTTACCTTTAACCAGAACCACAACCAACACAACCCAACTGTCTAACAAGGCTGTTTATTGTCCAGAAAATGAAAAGTTTGCTCCACTGTAAAATGTGTTTGATCTTCTTTTATTCTCTGAATCTCTCCATACTCATTGTTGCATTGATCTTGGCACTGGTTGGGTGGCTGACCACCATTTTCCTAAGGTGAAACAATTATTCTAGCATTACCCTGAGAGCCAAGGACATGAATGCATCTATACTGTGGAAGAGAAGTAACCAAGGCAACTCGTATAGCTCTGCAAAGTAATAAGGACTTTCAATTCCCATTGTCTGTGCATGGCAGTGGTAACAACCACTCTTTCTGGATTTGCTTTGGTGTCACACAAGATTTGATTCAACTAATTCCCCTTTCTCAGACAGTACTTCTCAAAAAACAGATGTAGGCTGGACCAAGCCCTCCACTCCCAGGCTGGATTCAGACCCAAACCCATTACATCATTAATCGTCTGAAAATGGGCCTGAAAAATGGACCAGTAAATGTGTTTCATGTATCTTCCTTTGCCTGTAAAATAAACAACTTTAGCCAGGACTCGTTGTCCTTCTCCACAGTTCTGCACAAGTGACACAAAAGCTCATGACACAGCACATGAAGTGGCCAGGCCATGTTTCCACTGGAGATGGTGGGAATTTGGTCTGTATGGAGAGAGATTGTGGTGGGTTTTTGTAACTGGTGTCCCACATATAAAAAAAATAAAACTAACCAAGGACTGGTTAGTAGTGTTAGCAAAGGTCCTTTTCAGTAAAGCCTGGCTGAGTTGATGCTAGAAAATGAGGTTCCACCACCAGGTGCGTGACCAAGCTTGAGGGAGGTGCACAGTAATAGTATCTGCTTTCTCAGTTATAAAAAGGAATCTCATGATTCAGTGTGATAAGGCTCTGAATACAGATTTATCTCTAAATCTGCCCTTATTGCTGCAGTATCCACCAACCCACAAATGCCATAAGAACTGCAGCTTGGCCTCTTACTTTAAGCACTGAGTTTCCCAGGTTGCCTATTTCCCAGCATACACCGATGTCAAACTTTTTATGTGAGATATCTAACGGGGAGAAGAATGGCATATGTGAGATTTGCTTATGGTGCATTTTTTAGACTGCCATTAAACTGATCTATGGCTGGAACAAACAATAAAAAACTGATTAAAACTCAGCCCTTCATAAATTAAACATTGTTGTCTTTAGCTGGCAAGCCTGCCACTTGGCAGAAAGCTAGAACAATTGAACTTGGTGCAATGTGTATCTACAGAGTGACAGGCTGGGGGGATTTATTCCTCTTTCACATCACATTACCAAATAAAAGGTACTTTGGCAAAATCAGAAAACTCATGAACCCTGCTGGGCTAATGGCATTTGCAAAATACCTGTCCCAGGTGAGCTACTTTTCAAGTAGATAAGCTATCAAATTGCCTACTTGAAGGTTTCGGGCCTTTTATGAATAAAGATATTTTAATTAGGGTGATTTGTATTAACTGCAAATGTTCTGCTGGGTGAATACAGTGATAAACATTCGTGCCTGGTTCCTGGTATCCTCTGTCGTATGCAGCAGGAGTCTCTGGGTTAACCAGTGCAAGCAGAGGACTAACTCAGAGCTCCTTTTCAATGTAATTTCATTGAAAGGAAAGACAGCGCAGGGGTAGGAAAGAGCTGTGACAAGGTATAGCCATTTTGTTCCTATCCTAATGGGAATAGTGTGCTGCATCCCCACCGGGGACATCACAGCATCTGGTTGAGCCTCAGGTAGCAAGCAAGGACTGATTGAAGCGTAGCCCTTTTGCTCATTTTGCTGTTCTCTTACTCCCATTCCAGCTCCCCTTCTGGGGGGCAACAAAGGAAGAACGAGGTATGTTTCAAAGCTGTCTTTGGAACCAGAAGGCAGCCCAGCCCAGTGGGTCTGCAGACTGCACACCACTGCAGTCAGCTCTTTTAAGAGCAGTGCATGAGGTGTTCCACTGCAGTGAAGGATTCCCTCAGCTCCAGTTTTACCTTGTGATTGCCAGGGGCTTGATTCCCAGCTCAGCTCATGGGCATGAGTTTGTTTATAATGCCACTTCTTACTCACCCAGTCTCCTTTCAGTAGGTCCTGCCATCGAGACAGTCTGTTAACCCATATCTCCCATAATCTGCTGCTCGCTCCATCTTGTGGACACCTGTGTATTCATTCAGAATTATGATCGCCTCTTCTTGCAGGTGTTTGTTGAGTTTGCAATGCACACAAGATTAAGCTATTGGAGCTGCTGCCCGGTCAGCTGTAAAAAAATTAATAACTTCACTTGGGTCTGGCTCTTGTACTCAAGTATGCATGGAAGTAGACCATGATTTCAGATGTTCTTCCTCCGAACTAGCCAGGGCAAGGATTGTCTATACCTACCTTTTATTTGAGTGAGGACAGCTAACCTCGTGTGCACTGGCTTAGCCTCTCTGTTCATCCCTCTCTTTCTTCAGCTGTTTCTTTGTTCAATGGACTATACTGATGCCATATGTTATAGCTCCTGCACGTCCTCCACATTTAATAAACAACTACAGGTTGGGCATGGGGCCCCTCCCCTTTTTCAGGATACAGAAAACTGCTTTTTCTGTAAATGTGGTGAGAAGAATAGAGATCTTCAGTGGTTCTGTGGGCTCCAGGGCATACAAGCAGAAGCTTCTGAGTTGTTTCCAAGATGCTCTGCCTTTGGATTGGTGGGATTCTTTCTGACCAGCAAAGGCTGCTTTCCCTGAAGGCTTGTGAAAAATGGAACATGCAAAAAAAATGTAGAAAGAAAAAGAAAAAAAAAAAAAAAGGGGGAAGAAGAAGATGCACCATAAAAGGCATCTGGAGGCAAATAATTCCTCTGTGACATTGAAGAACAGAAGAACGCTCAGTAGGAATTACCTTGGCATCAGTGGAGAATGGATATGGGTTTGTAGAGTTTATTGTCTCAAGAATCAACAGTCTATAAACCCAAAAAAAGTTCATTACCAGCATCTCAACCTCTTTAACTAAGATAAATCACCTTAAGCAGCAAATGCTGCACATTTTTTCAGCCAATAGTGTGGCATCTTTAGGTATACAGGCTCCATTTAGAAAAGAATCTGCTGCTCAGTGCCACTTTGTCCCCAGGTCACTTGTCCAAGAGATCCAATAGCTGGAAACTGGAGACAGAGATGTTCAGTTATAAGCTGGATGCACTTACAGTGAGAAATAAGGTAGATACCACAGCCACATTTTCAAAACAAACAGCAGTTCCCAAGCAGGATAATGATAAATATTGAAGTCTCATTTTTAGAATCTGAACCTTATTTGTGTTTGAATTTTTTTTGGGGTTGTTTTCCAGCCACAGGATCTTACAGATCTTTTTTCTCTTAAAGAGGGCTCTTTCGCCTACCTACAGACTGTTTGATGTCTACTCCACCTCTCTGTGTGCACATTAAGATGACAGAGTGGAGGACCTGCTGTGGAACTCACCTTCCTTGAGCACTAGCACTAACCTTGGAACCAGCATTCGTGCACCTGCTAGACCCTTCATCTCCTCAGTTGTGACATCCTGTCTGCTACTTCACCAGGTACAGTAGCTGTAGAGTGGCAAGCATGTTGGACTTAAAAGAAGTAGATTTTCTATTGCATCCAACAAGTATGGGAAAGCACACAAGCTCAGTGTAGCCACTCTAACAGTAAGAGTGGGATAAGCCAGAAGGTAAGGTACTATAAGCAGCAGTATCTGCTCTCTAGCCAATATTCAAGGAGAAAAAATATGCCTAGTTTAAAACATTTACTCCTGTCATGCCTGACAGTATAGTGAACATTAAGGGCTAAAGGAAATCCCGGCATCTCTTTATCTGTCCCTGGACTCCTCTGCAACACTGAAACTGAGTTGCAAATCTGTCCATCAGCTTCAAATTAAAGCAAAGGCTGGGCTTAATAAAGGACGTAGTGAGGTGATTCTGTGTGGTGGGACTAACAGCAGAGCTGCGGTGCCTAAACTTAACGTGTGAGACGTGCTGTGGATCATGATGGTTATTGCCAAGAAGTTGTTCTCATGATGCATGGGCACATTATGACCATGTGGACGAGCTGAATCTGCCTTCTCCTAGTGCTGCCAAAGGCAGGATGTTAACTCTGCCAGATTTAGAGTGGTTTGCAACCTGTGCTGAGCTTCTCTGGACACAGGACAAACTCTGTCTGACTGAGAGAGAGGAGCCTGGCCTCGTCATTTCACATTGGCTCCTCTCAGCACAGGAGGAAGATGTGTGCATGGGGTCAGGCTTCACTTCTGAGGCTACCAGTGCTTCCTGTTCCCCCTCTTGGCTGCAGTCACCCCATCTGAGGTAGAAATACACCACTCGCCTGCCCTTTGACACTGCTCATGCAGTGCACTGGCAGAGATCCAGCTGTGAATCATTTATCAACCACTCTCTAGCCAAGGTATAAAGTTACATCTGTGCTTATAAAAAGACCTTAAAATTCATGTTGCTGTGTCTTTTCCCTGCTTCTCTGCAATTTCTTAATCAACCTTGATGTTATCTGGCTGCCATTAAATAGCTCCAGTCTAAAGGACACCTCCTCGATATTGATTCTGACTGCTTAAACTTTGTTATTTCATTCAATCTTCTGCTCAATATTGTACCACACATGGACACCCTGGGCTGCATATTTAGTCTTCAGCTATTATTGGTTTGGTATTAAATGATCTGTTTCATCATAAAACATACACAATATTCATCTTAATTTTTAGAAGCTAAAAAAGTATATAAGTAGATGACATTTCGATCAATTAAACCAGCTCCTCTTTCTTCGCCAAATTAGCTTTCTACAAATGGCTTGTGCAGCAACGCAATGATGTCTTTAGGAAGAGAGGAAAGGGACTCAGAATAGAAACGATGTCACTGAATTGTAGGCAGCCTCTGGCTGGTGTGGGGTGTTGGTAAGTGGCTGATCCCCAGAGCAGGATGGACTTCAGCTCGGTTTTAGACCCACAGACACTCTCCCACACAGGAGCATCTGGTCTCTGAAGCTCCAGGAAGGCACAGCTTGGCCACGAGAGAGTTCTCTCTATAGAGGACAGGGAAGGATTTCTTTGCTGAGTCCGGTGCTTTTTTAGGAGCAGCTGGTAAAAAAGCAATCCTGAAAGGGGCAGCAGCAGTGCTGCAGAGATGTGACTGCTGCCCCTTTGGTCCTCGCTCTGGATCTAGCAGAAACGAAGCTCTGGGGAAAAGGACAGATCTCCTAATGCCCAGATCTCAGGGTGCCTGGAGGGGCTGTGCTGTGGTGTTGGGCTCTTCCTGTGACTATCACCCAAATTGAGTTGGAGTGGCTCCACTTAGTGCTCTCCAGCTGTGCTCACCTCCAAGAGCAGTGATGGTGGGCCCTGCCTCCAAGTTCCAGTCCAGTGGGTGTGCAGCTTCATGGCCATTCGTGCATGGGAGCTAAACAGACCAGGAGAGGTCTTCTGGAGCTGTGTCAATTGGCATAGAAACATCTCTTTTTGATTGGAGGCATCTGGGCTTTGCCCAAGGGAAAACATAGAAGTGGGAAAGCCAACAATACTTGTAAATCTTCCTTCAGTCAGAAAAACAAGGTTCTTACTAAAGATGTGTTTGGAAATGGCTGGTTTTATCAAGTTACTCTTCTCCTTTGCTTCTGTTGCGGTCACTAGGGGAGAAGAGAGTTTGCACAAAGTTTGAACTGGTCCATCCAATATACGTCTATCCCTGCTCTCCTGTGGCTGCTGTTCTGCAGCTCTGCTCTTCCTTAACTTCCCTCCCCTGTTTTGAGGCAGGTGGACATGTTAATCATCTAGTTCATTAACCGGTGCTTTCCCATGGGTCAGAGTAAAGTGCAAGCCTGTATATCTTAGCCTTACCATGCTGCAAGGTCTCTTCTTCACAGCTAGAAGGCAGTCAGCTGATGCAACTTTTAAATGTCAATAAATCTTCTCTGAGTTACAACTTTGCACCCCTGCCCCTCCGCTCCTGATAGCATAAATGCAGGTCCAGGACGGGGGCAGAACTTGGCCGTTGCAAGGAAGGAGAGCTGAAGGTTTGTTTAAGACTTGGAAACCTTGCTGTCAGCTGGAGAAAGTCAGGGACTGGGGTGGACAGGGGATGCTTCAGTCTTGTTCCAAGCTGTGACTTTCCCCAGGAACATGGAAGCAGGTGGGGATCGCTGCAGCGGGAAAGGCTGGCCGTGGCAGGGAGGACCACGTGAGGGCAAATTTCTGCTGGTACATGTCATGGTTTTTCTGCATGCAGTAGTCAGCATGTGACAGAGGAAGAGAAGTTTTGACTTTAATGGTAAAGGAAACAGCTAGACACAAGTCTTAGAAAAGCTGTCATGTTCTGCCATTGGTGTTCAAGCAGTGCTGTAACAAGAGGGGAACGAATCCTGAGGCTCGAACCTGATTTCAAATTTATATGCAAAGAAAAAAGACAGAATTCTGAAATGGTATTTCAGGCCAAGCTGTCATTTGCCAGTGATAGTGACAAGTAAAATTTCAAGTTAAATCTTAAATATACAGAGCTGTCAATTTCAGAGCTAAAATTTTAATCATGTCTTAATTCTGTAATTTGTGTGTAGCTTTTTGTAACATAAGCTCAAAATGTCAGGCATCAGGATAGACCATGTGCAAACCTAAATTGCATGCATCTAAGCTTTAATGAAAGCTAACTGAAGCAATATGTTGTCTGCACATGTCCTGTGTCTCAGGATGAAGACACAGAGCATCCGTGCTGAAACTGGATGCTCCACTTGTCCAGAAACAATGCAGCAAACTCTTGGATGAAAAGCTCCTTAAGACTATAAACGGATAGGAATTCCCTATGCCATGAGGGATTTTTCCCTGGGGAATTACCATTATATGCCTGCCCTGTTGCTGTAATCTTCTGCCGTTGGGTATGATTGGTGAGAGGAGGCTGAGGTGAACAAGTTGTGCCTGACTGAGCAGAACCCCTTTTACGAGCAGAGCTTATCAGACTCTCCAAGGCGGCGGTCTGCAGAGAAGCTGCGCTGTAAGTAAGGAGCAATTTCAATGCAACGCCTGGAACTGTGCTGAAATGCACAGATATAAATTAGAGTTAACTCCCCTGGCTTTACACTAAAAACAGGGCTCTACACTGCCCTGGATTTACACTAAAGTAAGGTGTTAAGGTGAGAGACTGTTCTTGCCTGCTTAAGCCGGGCTCACATATTTCAAGTGGATAAGAGCGAAAGAGTAAAGTATGTTTAATAGCTACTAGACAAAGTGACTACTTACCCTGCATATTTATTTTGCCTGCATGAATTCATTACACCGAAATTAAAGATCTTTTCTAAATTATTAATAATCTGAAATGTTTATGAAAATATAGAACAAATAAACATGACAAAACACTGTGATTCAGATGAAAGAAATTATAATGGTAATCCTTACACATTTGCATATAGAAAATGAAGAATTTTGAGTTAATGAGATTTATCCTTCTTTCTGACCATTTCAGTGGCATATTGTTTTAAAATCTATTAAACTCAAGATTTCCCCGTAAAAGAGTACAAAATACTACAAGAAAAAGACATTAGAGTCAATCTATTCTTCATGCTAGTCACAAAATCAATTGCATTTATTGTTCAGCAAAATTAAAAAGCTTTCTATATTTTATTAAAATGCACATCTCAACCATATAGGGAGATAAATAATTGATACATTCCAAATACATCACCTACAAACTATTTTTTGGAAAAAAATATCTGTTTTATCACGCATTTCCTTCAATAACAGTGCTCCGCTCTTATGAAGTTTACAACTTAAATGTTTTATTTTTTTTTAACAAGAAAACACGCCAACTGCTTATTATTTCATTGTGGTTAACATTATTTTATAACAAATCATCAAATTCACTGAAGATAAAACCCACTATCTGAGGAAAACAGTTGCACGCTAACAGCTATAGCAATTTGGTTTTCTTAGCATGATAGCGCTTCAGCAGCTCCACAGCAAGTAAAGCATTTTTGCTGCATTGAGGAGTCTGTTGGTCCTTAAATCACGCCTGGGCACCTGTCTAGAGGGTTTGTCTCCATCCTCCTGAAGAGGCACCACGTGGTTCAGTGAGTTCCTTGCCATGCCATGTGCAGGTTGCAGAGATGTTTCTCTCAGGCAGGCTGTGGAGGATGCCCTGGGTGTAAGAACAGCTCAGGGCAGACAGCAGAGAACAGAGAAGCTGCCCTGTCCTCCACAGCTCATCTGCCCAAGGGGGAGAAGGATGGTCCCTCTCCTCAGGTGTTCTCAGGTCTCCTGTGTATGATCCCTCTCACAGGCAGTGGGAGGTGTGGCTTCCTGCCCTCTGCCACCATAGAGTCACTGAAGAGGGACCTTTCAGATCATCGAGTCCAACCATCAACCCAACACTTCCCAAACCACCACTAACCCATGTCCCTCAGCACTGCATCTGCCTGGCTTTTAAATCCTTCCAGTGATGGCCACTCCCTCACTGCCCCGGACAGCTTCTTCCAATGTGTGATGACCCTTTCAGTGAAGAAATTTTTCCCAAAATCCATCCTAAACCTCCGCTGGCAAAACTTGAGGCCATCTCCTCTTGTCTCATCGCCTGTTCCTTGGGAGAAGAGACCAACTCTTCCTTTGTTCCTTGGGAAAATAGACCT